>JARHVA010000772.1:3325000-3355000 GCA_037957365.1 Torreya grandis | reverse complement strand
AACTCAAATATAAATGGAACATTTAGATCCCTCATTTAGAAATACCACCCATCTTTTGAATTCTAATTTCTAACTATTTTGATTTTATTAAAATTGGAAGTAAAATGGAGGAAAGCAATGCTGAGGACTTTAGGATAAATTGACTTGATTATCACATTCTTCAAATTCTTACACTGAATGCCATTCACCTGAAATTCAATGTCTTTAGGGGATCTCCTCACAAACATAGATGGTATTCTATTTTTAATTTGAGATTTGAGTCATTATAATATTTTTTGAATAGTACTGCATATAAAATTTGAAACCAACATTTGGCATCTTGTACTAGCCCTGGATAGAAAATATTTATTTTTTATTTGTTAAGATCGATAGTAATTTTATTTTATCAATAAAACTTAATGACATTAGTGCACCAAGGATGAAGATTTTGTTTATTTTTTTAGCATGTTTATTGGCTTGCTTAGAACATTTTCTAAAGGGTGTTGCATTTTTTTGAGCTATTTGTTGGATTCGATTAAATAATATGATATTTAGATTATCATAATATATAAAGAACAGTTAAAAATGAAATGTGCTTGATTCATTTTACAAAGCTCTCTATGTTTATTCATATTTATGTAGTTTTCAATTATTTTACTAATCTTTTAACAAACTAATAGTTTCTGGGAGCTCTAATAACAGTTGTTGGATGTAAACACATAGAGAAAATAAAAGGAAATACATATCAATTTAAACACAAACATAGAATTATTTACCTATCATTGATATATTATTATCGAAACTAATACAATTTGCAAATCTTCTTTTGTGAACAACATTGTGCTTCGTTATTCCCCTATATACATTTATCTGTTGGTTATAAAGAGAAACACATGACTATGTTGCATATATATAACATGTAATTTTATATTATTTACAAAATAGACTATGAAATAATGTACCATAGAAGTCTCATGAAACATGTAGGAGAGATAAAATGAATTAATTGAATTAGATGGACACAACTGGAGGCATGTGAGCAGCCATGGGAAAATAAAGAAGTTTTAATGAAGAGTGTTTAGGTGTAGCAGTGATATGGCATGAAGACTAAATATTTAGTTGAACTTGAATGTATGTCTACCAATAGTTCCCCCTAATATTCATTGCTATGTAAATCAGTTATACACATACTTTTTCTATGATGCTCAAACATGTTCTTTGCAAGTGACTTTGTAAAAATATCTGTTAGTTGATCTTCAGACCTCCAAAACTCAAAACATATATTTCCATTATTCACTAATTCATGATTGAAGTGATATCTAGTGTCAATATTCTTATTGAATTTATGAAACATATGATTTTTAGATAATGAAATGGATGAATTGTTAACACAAAATATTTGTGTAGCTTCTTCTCGAGTATGCCTTAAATCAAAAATTAATCTTCTCGTCCAAACTTCCTGACAAGTTTTTGATGTGGTTGCAACGTATTTCACTTCAGCTAATGAAAGTGTAACAATTGGTTGATTCTTCGATGCACAAGAGATAACCCCTGATCTAAGATTTTAGAAAAAAACATATTCGGATGTATTTTTTCTATCGTCCATACTACCTCCCCAATCTCAATCCATATAACCAATCATATTGAAGTCATTTGATGATGTATATGTGATCTTACAACTTTTTGTTCTAGTTATGTATCCCAGAATTCCTTTCATAGCTTTCCAATAAGATTTCTTTGAATTATCCATAAATTTGAGAAAATACTACTTCCATACATAAGTTTTGGTCTTGTGGTACTTAAATACATAATGTTTCCAACTAATATCTTGAATAAGGTTACATAAACACTATAACTTTTATCCTCCTTGCTAAGTTTTAAACCCATTTCAACTGGTGAAAGAGCTGAATTAACATTCAACATCTTGAACCTTCTCAATAAATCACTAACATACTTGATTGACATATGAAAATTTCTTGCTTAGATATATTTACCTCTATGCTAAGAAAATATCTAATTATTCCTAAAAAGGTCATCTCAAATTTAGTTTTCATTGTTGCTTTAAATGATTCAATTGACAAATTTTCCGTCAAAATCAAGTCATCCACATAAAAACATACTATCAAGATTTTTCTTTTGTCATTCATTTTAACATACAAATCTGGTTCATTTCCATATTTTCTAAATCCATTGTTCACAAAATATGAATTTATTGTACTATATCAAGTTTTAGGAGCTTGTTTCACTTTTTTCAAATTGTAGACCTTGTGCTTTTCTCTTTGAACTTCATAACCAGGTAGTTGTTTTATATAAAATTTCTCTTATAAAATGCCATTCAAGAATACTGATTTGACATCCATTTGAAAAACCTATCAACTATTTTGAGCTGCAATAGATAACACCGTTCTAATAGTGTCAAGTCTTGCTACATGTGCAAATGTTTTATTGTAGTCTATGCATAGTTGTTGTGTGAAGCCCTTAGCTATTAGTCTTGCTTTATGTTTCTCATATTTCCTATTTGAATTAAACTTTGTTTTATAAACCCATTTTACACAAATCACATCCTTTCCTTTAAGAAATTCTACAAGCTCCCAAGTTTGATTCTTTTCAATTGATTGAATTTCTCCATCTATGGCTGCAACATAATTGTCATCATTAATTACATCCTCAAATTAAATTGGATAAGCATGTGTTAGAAATGCAAAATCTAAACATAAATCCTTATTTTTAGCTTCTAGTGGCTCTTCACAAATTTTTTATAGAGTACGAGTCTTTTTTGAAGTGTCTATAGATTGTGATCTCAATGATGCAAATATTGGATCAAATGATTCATTGTTATTAATAATAGTTGGGGTAGATGGATATGGAGTGTCTGGTGCCTTAGAAGGTGTTTTAGGAACATTTATTTGTGGATATTGAGGAACATTCACTCATGTATCATCTTTTACCATCTCATTTTCATGTGGTATGCCTGTTGCAGTTGTGTGTTTTTTTTTTGTTAATGCTTCCATCCCATTTTTTTTCAATAAATTCTACATCACGACTGATTATTACCTTCTTCATGATTGGATTGTATAACTTGTATGCCTTTGATTGTTCACTATATCCCATAAAAATACACTTTTCACCTCTATCATCTAACTTCTTTATCAACTCTTGTGGTATTAAAGAGTATGCAACACATCCAAATATTCTCAAATATGGGACACCATGTTTCTTCTTGTTCCAAACTTCTTGTGGTATCTTATTAATCACTACTTTCTTTGGACACCTATTTAAGATGTACACCGCACATGTAACCATTTCATCCCAATGTTCATTTGGCAAATTCTTATCTTATATCATGCTTTGTTTCATTTTAATAATTATCCTATTATTTCCTTTTACTATTCCATTTTTTTGAGGTGTATATCTTGTTGTGAATTATTTTCTTATTTCATTTACCTCATAAAAAATTAGAAAATCATTTGATATTTATTCACCACTTGGATCAGTTTTTAATGTTTTGATATAATATCCACTTTCATTTTCAACTTTTGCCTTGAACTCCTTAAAAATATTAAACCCATCTAGTTTGTATTTCAAGAAAATTCTCCATGTCTTGTAGCTAAAATCATAAATGAATGTCAATAAATATAGATTTTAACTTATAGATAGTGTTTCCATCAATCCATAAAGATTTGAATGGACCATTTCAAGTGGATGTCTTTCCTTATAATATTTCCCAACTAAAAATTTTAGTCTATGTTTCTTTGCAAGTATACAACTCTCACATTTTATTTTAAGTGGATTTATTAATGGTAATCCATATACCATATTTTTACTATACAACAACTACAATCCTCTAAAATTTAAATGTCTAAATCTTAAGTGCCATAACCAAGATTGATCCTTCAAATAAATTTTAAACTCTGGTTCAACAATTGTTTGCAATCCTTAAGGTTTTAGAAATATTTCACTTTAGATCTTAAGATGAAATATTCTATTCCTCATCATTTTAACTTTTGAAATCAATCTATTGCTTGTTTTCTTATCTAAAATCACACATTCACCATTCTCAAAGAATATCATATACCCTTTTTGAACCAATTGACCAATTCTTATTAAATAATGTTGCAATCCAGGAACATAATATACATCGAGGATATTTTTTTTCACATTTTTTGTTCTTTTGTTAATTGATCGTTTTCCCATCACTAAAACTTTGTGATCATTTCAAAACTTTACTTCTGATTTTATTAAATCATCTATTATTTCAAACAACTCTTTAATTTATCTCATATGATTATTACCCCTATTATCTAGGAACCATACTTCCTTTGAACTCTCTTGTGCCCCATTACATGTTATCAACATTGTGTTTTAATCACTAGTGTTGGGTTGGTTTTCTTTTGTAAATTTTGCCTTTTATTTATTCATATCCTATAGAATTTTCCTACATTCAGTGTAAAATGCCCAAATCTTTAACAATAATGACATTGGATGTTGGATATTTCAAACCTTTCTCTTTTATGATGGCTTTGAAAATTATTGTTGCTTCTTATTTTTGATGGTATGAAAGATGTATACAGGCTTAATATTGGTCTACTTTCAAATTGATGAGATTATCTACCACCTCTTGAAGGAAAATGGCCTCTGCCTCTACTATAATTTGATCTCCCTCTTGTTCTATTGACTGAGAGCTAAGTTTTGAATGCATTCTCTAATGAAGATGACCCTAAATGGTTTACTCTTTGATCATATGACAATAATGACCCCATTAGTTCATCAATTGATAACTGATATATATCCTTGGATTCTTTAATGACCATTACAACTAAATCAAATTTTGTAGGTAATATTATGATTATTTTCTCTACAACCTTCTAATCTTCCATACTTTCACAATGAGTTCTAATTTGATTCACAATACCCATTACATGTGTATAAAATGAATCAATATTTCTTGATTTCTTTATATGAAGATTCTCAAAATCTCTGCTAAATATTTATAATTTAGTAGATTTAACTTTTATTGTATTGAGGTATGTTGGTTTTAGGTTTTCTCATGCTTGTTTTGACCTTATAACAACTACAACACTTGGAAATATTGATTCCTCCGTGACTTATTCAATGAAAAATAATGCTTTGGCATTCTTTTTCTTATCTTCATTCAATAAATCCTTCTTTGTTTATGATAACGCTTGATATCCCTATTTATTTGCTATCTTATGGAACCCATTTTCAACCAAATCTCACACATATTATGAGCACAATAAGGTTTCATTTTTATGCTCCAAAAATCATAATTTTTTCCATTAAAATCTGATATTTAGGGTTGTGTTATACTTCCACTCACCCCTGACATGGCTTCTCAAAAGATAATCTTATTTTTCCTTCCCCTAAGTTTACTCCCTTTTTAAAATCTCCATTTCAGAAATCTTTGTTCCTTATTTTTTTCTATTTTTCCCAAGATTTAACAATGCTCTCTATTTTGTAGTTGTTGGCTTTGATACCAGATGTAAGAAACTAATAATTGTTGGTAGCTCTAATAAAATTTGTTAGATGCAAACACACCAAAAATAGAGGAAATAAATAGCAATTCAAACACAAAGACATAAATTTAAAAATATAATTATTTACTTATCATCGATCTTCTATTACCAATAGAGCTGTGTTGTTCTATTCTCCTGTATACATTTATCTGCTAGTTATAAAGTAAAAATTAGGGCTTCACTGCATATATATATATATATATATATATATATATATATATATATATATATATATATATATATATATATATATATATATATATATATATATATATATATTTATATATAAAAATAGAGAATGTAATTTTTTATTTTTATAAAATAAGTATGAAATGGCATAAAATAGAAGTCTCTTGACACATGCAGAAAGAGAGAATAAATGATTTAATTGAGTTAGATGGACGTAGATGGAGGCATATGAACCACTATAGGAAAATAAAAAAATAAATAATGAAGAGTGCTAATTTGTAGTAATGACATGGCATGAAAATTAAATAATCAATTGAGCTAGAAAGTACATCTACAAATAAATTTGTGTCAATTGAAATATCTATACTATATTATAAATATTATAGTAATGAATTTGATAGTTTGGTGATGTTATAAGGCTTCAGAAAAAAATGATATGGTAAAAATTATTACGTACAATTTGTGAATACTGTATTTGATAAAGAGATGTTAGATTCACTTTGAAGCAATAGTATTTTTATGATTTTGTGAGCATGAAACTCAAGCTTGTCCCTGGGAAATCCCCTGGGATAGTCATTGATTTCTATGTCAGAGCTTTTTACACCTAACCCACTCTATACCCTCCTCGCCTCCCCCACCCTTCCCTCCACTCCCCACAAAAATTAAAACATTAATGTGAATAAATCTCTAAAAAAAAAACCACCAACCTAGATAAGCTTTCAAATTATGTAAATTAATCTTTATCTCATTATGGTCCTTTGGCGTTTTAATCTTACATTGCACCATAAGATACATATGCATAAATAAAGTTTTATATTTTTAAAACTATTTTCTGGAAAGAAAATAAATAAATGGCATTGTTGCTTTCCTACTTGATACAATTCCATTCTCTCAATATACTTTTTCAAAAATTCTCTACCTTTACTTTTACCAATATTTAATGGGTATTAATTCCCTTGACAAATCAGTTTCTACTAGTTCTATCATTGGATTGATAATGACATTATGGCATGATGTCATGTGTTAGATAATTACTATATATGCTAAGCAAATCAATCAACATGCCCTGTTAACAAATTCACATTGTTTGGTAGATGAATTCAAACAAAAACACAATCAAAGATGAATTGGACTTTGGGTTTCTAGGCAAAAAATCTAGACAACCAATCATCTACTGTCCAAACCATTATATATGCTCATGGTAAGGGTGAAGTAGGTTTCTTTTTAGATACCCATAAGACTACACCCAATCTAATATTAAACATGTACCCAGAGTTACTCTTTCTATCATCAATGTTGTCAACACAAGGGCTATCTATATAACTAATTAGTTTGTAATATTTTGAGGGTGCATATAGAATGCTAGAGTATTTTATACCAGTAGTGTATTTGTATCATTTTATTGGCTTTTCAATGAAGTTATTTTGATTTTTTCATAAACCTTGAAATAAAACCAAATCCATATGTAGTATTAAGCCTTGTGGCCATTAAATACATTAGATTGCCAACAAGTCCTTTGAACAAGGTTGGATCAATATTGGATCCTTTGTTTTCTTTACTTAATTTTAATCCCATGGCAACTAGTGTTGGCATTGAATTGACATTGATCATTCTAAATCTCTTTAACAAATCATTTGTATATTTTGATGACAAAAAAAAATGTTTTTTCTCAAATTGACTAACTTCTATATCAAAGAAGTACTTCATCAATCCTAAATGAATCATTTAAAATTATATTTTCATTGTTGTCTTAAATGAATCAATTGACAAATTATCATTGAATAACAGATCATCCAAATATAATAACATAATAAAAAATTAACCTTCATCATTCCTTTTGATATACACTAGGGTTGGTTCATTGTTGCATTTGTTGAACCCATTCTCCACAAAATATGAGTCAATTCTGCTATACCAAACTCTCAAATCTTGTCTAAGTCCATATAAGGCTTTATTAAATCTACAAACCTTATATTCTTGTCCTAAAACTTTATATCTAGGTGGTTGTTGAACATACAATTCTTCTTCTAGTATGCCATTTAAGAATGCTGATTTGACATCCATTGGAAATATTTTTTGATTGTTCAGAACAATAATAACCCCATACTAAGAGTGTCTAATCTAGACATAAACACAAAAATTTCATTGTAATCAATTTTGGGATATTCATAGAATATTTTTGTAACTAACCTTTCTTTGTATGTTTTAACATCTCCATCAATACTAAATTTAGAATTATAAACTCATTTTACTCATATTACATCCTTTCCTTCAAGTAGATTAATGAGATCCCGTGTTTGATTATTTTCAATTGAATCAATTCCTTCATCAAAGACACTCATTCAATTTCCGTCTTTAATATCATCTTTAATGTGTATTGGATCAACGTGTGAAAAAAATGAAAAATAAAAATAAAAACCTACATTTTAAATTCATTAAGATTCATCATAAATCTCCTTTAAAATTATTATCTACCATGAAATGTCTCTAAAGTGAGACCTTAATGATACTAAAGAGGGATTTGATGAGTCATCAATGTAAGTACTTGCTAGAGTAGATGGATAGGGTACTATGGATGCATTAGATGATGTTACAAGAGCATGTGGTACTTTATAAGGTGTCATTGAAGCATGCGCTTGTGATGCATTTTGTGCTCCATCTTATTCCAACTTAATTTCATGTGGTAACCCAATAATAACTATAAGTACCTTATTAATACTTCCATCCCATGTTTCTTCTTCAATTAAGCTTAAAACTCTATTGATTATCATTTTCTTTATGATGCGATTATACAATTTGTAAAATTTGGAATGCTCACTATAACCCAAAAAATACACTTTTCTCCTCTATGATCTAATTTATTTTTTAACTCTCCATGCACAAGATAAATATACTACACATACAAAGACTCATAAATGAAAAACACTACATTTTTTTTCCACGCAACACTTCTCAAAGAACTTTATTCTTCACATTATTCATTGGGAATCTATTCAAAATATAAATTACGGATGCTAAAACTTTAGCATAGTATTCATTTAATATATGTTTGGCCTTTAACATACTACAAGCCATCTCCATGATTGTCTTATTTTTTCTTTCTAATACACTACTCTGGTGAGGTGTATATCTATTTATAAACTACTTTATTCCATTGGCTTTGGAAAAATTCAAAAGTTCATTGGAAATAAATTCTCCTCAATCGGATCTCAACACCTTGATGCAATGGTTGTTTTGTTTTTCAATTTTTGCCTTAAACTCTTTGAATACACTGAAGAATTATGACTTATGTTTCAACAAATGAACCCATGTTTTTCTGTTGTAATCATCAATGAAAGTTAGAAAATACAGATTTCTACCAAATGAGGGTGTTTGCATTTGTCTGCTTAGATTTGTGTGGACAATCTTGAGATAAGCTCACTCTATATGATTTTATAACAAGAAATGTTTTTATATGTTGTTTCCCTAATATGAAACTTTCATATGTTATATTAAGCTGCTCTATTACAGGCAATCCATTCACCATATTATTTGTTATGTAATAATTTCAAACCATTAAAATTTAAATTTCCAAATCCTAAATACCATTCTAATTTTTGTATGAAGATGCATGAATTTGACATGCGAATCTTGAGGTTTTGACATGTGAATCTTGAGGTTCAGATGTAGGGGACAGTTCACTTTGAATCTTTAAGGGGAACATTATATTTATTGTCATCCCCATTTTTCAATTAGTCTGTTACTTGAATACTTATCCAATATCACACATTCATCATGCTTAAAATATACCATATGTCCCTTCTACATTAACTGACCTATACTAATCAAATTATGGTATACCGTAGCAATATAAAATACTTCAGGGAGATATTTAATATCTCCCTATTTAATTCTTATATTAATTGTTCCTTTACCAATAACTAAGACTTTGTTGTCATTACCTAGTCTTACCTCTAACTTCAAGAGTCAACAATGGTTGTAAACAGTTCTAAAAGTACTACCAGTCTTGTGGTGGTTGTATCCACCATCCAAAAACCATACATCTTTCACACTTTCTTGTGCTACTACATTACATGTGATCATTATTGATTCTTGATTGTTAGTACTACATTGGTTTTCTTTGGTAAAATTAGACTTTTGTTTATTCATGTCAAACTACCTCTTCTTACATTCATTTACATAATGACCAAACGTTTTGCAATAATGGCACTGAACATTAGATTTATCATACCTTTCTCCATTGGAGTGCTTATGTGAATGATTGTTGTCTCTGCCTCTTTCAGTTGTGGATAAATGATTTGTGCTTGTACTTGATCTTCTATCATCATGATATGTAATTTCTCTTCCTCTGTTGTAAGTAGACTTTCATCTCATTCTACTGACTATAGCTTAGGCTTTGAATGCATTTTCAACAGAACATCCCCCTGATTTGTTTAACATCTACTCTAAGAAAATAATGATCCCATCAATTCAATAACTGACAACTATGTCAAATCTTCTTATTCCTCAGTAGCTACTACAATGGAATCAAACTTTGTAGGCAGACTCCTAAGTATTTTTTCAACTCTCTAATATTCAACAGCTTTACCATGAGACCTTATTGGATTTACAACACCCATTGCATGAGTGAAAAGCAAATCAACTGTCTGACTCTTCCATCTGCAGGTTTTCGAAATCTCTTTGCAGCATTTCCAATTTTGTAGTCTTGGCCTTGTTGGTGCCTTGATAGGTTGTTTTTAAACTCTCTCATGCTTGTTTTGACCTAGTTCCTGCTACAACGCGCGGAAAGATGGACTTTTTTATGGCTTGCTGGATGAAGAACATAGATTTCACTTCTTTCTTCGTGTTTTCTTTCAAGAGGTCCTTCTCAAGTTGTCCCAGAGCTTGAAAGTTTTGCAGACTCGTTGGTTCAGGGAACCCATTCTCCACTAAGTCCTATACATCTTGAGAGAAAAATAGAGTTTCATCTTTATGTTCCAAAAATCGTAATTTTGCCATTAAATACTGGAATTTGAGACTGATTGCTGATACTAGTTGCACTCGCCATGGCAGACTGATGCACATAAATTACATGTAAATCTGAGATGGGAAACTTAGGTGCAAAACTATAGCGCTATAACTTCGGCGCTAAACTTAAGGCACAGAAATGGGGGTGCAATAGTTTGGCAGCGTTGAGGTTAGGCACAAATATTGGAGCCCTAAAATTTGAAGTGCAAATATATATCGTAAGACCTTGAAGCACCAAACTGAGTGCAAAACTAGTGCACTGAACCAAAGCACCTGAGCGCCAAACGTAAGCTCTATTCTCCATTGCTTAAACTTGGATGAGAGCGCATGATAGTGGCGCAACACCAGGGGGATGAAACCTTGAAGCGCCATTCTTTTAGGCGCTACACCTTGAGGCACAAAATGCGACTATAAGCACTGAAGTGAGATAACAAAATCTCAAAACCCAGACTGAAAACTTTGTATGAATACAAAGTGTTTGCTATAGCAAACAATGAAATCTAGGTTTAAATGAGCATTTTGGCTAACGCAACATTAACAATCAATAGCACGACTAAGTATTTGGCAAACTCTAGTTTGGACGAGCACAACTTAATAAGACGAAATGGTTGACATGCACTAGTGTTGCTTGAAAAAATCACTTCAGATAATGACGTGACCTTGGCTTGGTTTGGCTCTGATAAATACCGGCTCACATAAAACAGGCCGGACGTCCGATCCCTTGGACAAACATGGCTCGACTAGAACATACACTCAGAAGATCGCTAAGCTCTAATACCAGCTATGACTGGATCCTGTTTTCTACAGCATTAAACAGCAACAACATAAACATTTACAGCAGTCAAATAAAAAATAGGATCAAGGAACAAACTCAAACCAGAATGTTAAAGTTTCTATTAAGATTTCAAACTATTAAGATTTCAAAGATCTTCCATGCTTGTATTACACAAGCTTCAGTAATGATTCTGGCAGAGCTTCGCTGCTCTTCTTCTTCATCATCAAAAATGATACAACAGACTTACTATTTTTTTCCTCCGTTGGAACTCTCTAGACACCACTGTTAGAAACTGGAGATAGATAATTTCTACTGCTCGCCTCCCCCTCATGCACGCCATGCACACAGTCTCCGCACCTCAGTTCGCATGATAGCAGTTCGTATAAGCAGTTAAAGATTCGTTCAGCCTTGTGTGCATGCAGAACAGCAGTCAAACATTTGTCTTAGCTCAGTTTAGTCTTAGTTAGCATGTTAAAGACTGGAGTTAATTTTAGTTAGTTATGCAGTCTATTTTCAGTTTGATTTGCTTTGACATTCTATTTATAGACGCCTTCGGTGCAGCATTGTAATGGCAAGAAAAAAAAATCAATAAAAAAATATTTTTCAAGATTGCCATAGCAATCAAAGTCATTTTTTTAATTTCTGTTCTTATTTGTCTTTGTTTCTGCTCTGTCTTTTCACCTTCAACTGGTATCAGAGCGCAGGGAAGCCGTGATAGGAAAAGTGCCAGCAGTTTGGAGCGCAGCAGACAAGGAGAAGCGCACAGTCAGCAAAAGCGTGAAGGAAGAGCCAGCTAAGAGAGCGCAAGCGATAGACAGAAGCTTGCAAGGAGAGCCTAAGGTGATTGGAGAAGTGTTGCTTAAAGAACAGAAAATCGGCTAGTGCGCAGGAGGCAAGCACAGTCATATTAAGGACAGCGCAGCAATCAAAGAACAGAAATTCGGTGAAGTTTTGAAACTTGTTTCATCAAACTCAGCTGCCGTCGAGCCTCAAGCTGACTGAGCGATACCACAAAACAACAAAGTCAAAAGCTTGAAGAAGTCGTACGAAGCAAGGAGACACCTTCACAGTCTCCAAAGCTATAGGCCGCCTCAGGGGCTCCTCCGCATACCAGAAGTAATGAACTTTTCCGTAGTCACATGCACTAGGGTGCACATGAGTTCTTGAATTTTTCTCTTGAGCGAGCGTGTGGACTTTTTCGAAAAGGAAGCCAACACAGCCAAAAAAGTGTCTAGAAATATAACCCAGCCAGAGAAGCGTACCTGATTTTTACAATCTCTGAATCTTGTTCCGCAATCAAGAATATAGACAAATTGCAGCCGCTATTCATTGTCATTTTTTCAGCGTGAGACATGGCCATAAATAACAGTATTTCTCAGCCTCAAATTCCCATTTTCAATGGTAAGAATTACGATTTTTGGGCAATTAAGATGAAAACTTTGTTTTGCTCACAAGAAGTTTGGGATTTGGTAGAGAATGGTTTTGTAGAACCACAGGATGAGGCTGCCCATCTTGAATCAACTCGAGCACAAAAGGATGAGCTTAAAGATAACAAGAAAAAATATGCAAAAGCTTTATTTTTAATCCAACAGGTACTGGATGAATCTATTTTTTCCAGAGTTGCAGCAGCAATGAGATCCAGATCGGCATGAAAAATCTTGGAGACAACCTATAAAGGTAATACAAAGGTAAAAATTGCAAATGAATGATTCAGAGTCTATAGACCAGTTTATGAGTCAAGTGTTGAATATAGTGAATCAAATTAGATCTAATGGAGAAACAATCCCAGATCAGAAGATAATAGAAAAAATACTCAGGCAAAGTTTTAAAAATTTGCAAATGAATGATTCAGAATCTATAGACCAGTTTATGAGTCAAGTGTTGAATATAGTGAATCAAATTAGATCTAATGGAGAAACAATCATAGATCAGAAGATAATAGAAAAAATACTCAGGAGTTTACCTAGCAAATTTGATGCAATAGTTGTAGCTATTGAGGAAACCAAGGATTTGGAATAGTTATCAGTAGATGATTTAATGGGTTCTTTGTTAACACATGAATCCAGAATGAATAGGAATAACAATACTTCTCTTGAGAATGCTTTCAAGTCACAGGTATCATTTGGCAAAGGAAGAGGAAGAGCAATGTCAAACTTCAGAGGAAGAGGCAGAGGCAGAAATCGAAGGAACAATCCAGATCAAGGTGAAAATAGTAATCAAAACTACAGCAATAGAGGACATGGCAACAATCACTTCCATCAAAGTTCACAGAGGTTTGATAAATCTAATAATCAATGTTATTACTGCAAGAAATATGGGCATTATGCAAGTGACTGCAGAAGGAAACAAGGATATGTGGACAAGCAGAATGTTAATTACACAAATGAATCTAGTTCCAATCCAAGTGAATCTAGTTCTAATCCTGGAAGATTATTTCTCACTTGTCATGTTACTCAAGAAAAAGCTAGAGATATTTGGTTCTTAGATAGTGGATGCAGTAATCATATGACAAGGAATAAAGAATTTTTTTCTAGTCTTGATGATTCTGTAAAATCTGAAGTGAAATTAGAAAATGATATCAAAGTGGATGTAATGGGTAAAGGAGTAATAAATGTTTTGGCAAAAAATGGTGAAAGAAGGTTTATACCTGATGTTTATTTTGTACCTAGACTAAAGCATAATCTTATGAGTATTAGACAGTTAGTACAGAAAGGTTACAGAGTATCTTTTATGGATAATGTTTGCACAATACTAGATAAGTTTCCAAGTGACAGGTTGATAGGAAAAGTGGAGATGACCAAGAATCGGATGTTCCCTCTTCAAATTCAGTGCATCCAAGGAGAAGACAAAGCCCACTTCAAAACCATGCAGCTAGACCAATCATGGCTATGGCACTTAAGGTATGGACACTTACATTCTAGGGGTTTGAATTTGTTACAGAATAAAAATATAGCGAAGGGATTACCACCAATAGAATAGCCAGCAAGTTCATGTGACAGTTGTATTCTGGCAAAACAACATAAAGAGAGCTTTCTAGTAGGGGGCTCATATAGAGCAAAGGTAATATTAGAGCTAGTCCATAGTGATTTATGTGGACCAATGCAAACTCCATCATTTGGAGGTAGTACTTATTTTCTAACCTTCATTGAAGACTTTAGCAGAAAGACATGGATATATTTTGTCAAAAATAAGTCTGAAGCATTTGGAAAGTTTAAAGAATTCAAGGCAATGGTTGAAAAGCAGAGTGGCCGTTACATCAAGGTACTTAGATCAGATAGAGGAGGTGAATATATGTCTAATGAATTTCAAGATTTGTGTAGATATCATAACATTAAAAGGCAATTGACTACAAGGTACACACCACAACAGAATGGTTTAGCAGAAAGAAGGAATAGAACAATCATAGAGATGGCTAGAAGCATGTTGAAGGCCAAACACTTGTCAAATGAATATTGGGCAGAAGCAGTAGCATGTGCAGTGTATATTCTTAATAGAAGCCCAATAAAGAGTGTCAAAGATCGAATTCCACAGGAAGCATGGAGTGGTAAGAAGCATAGTGTACATCATTTCAAAAAATTTGGTTGTATTGCATATTCTCTTATACCATCTAAATTGAGAAGAAAACTTGATGATAGAGGTGAATAATGTATTTTTATTGGCTATAGTAAAGAATCAAAGGCTTATAAGCTGTATAACTCCATTTCAAAGCAAGTGATTATTAGCAGAGATGTTGAATTTAAGGAAGAAGAAGCATGGGATGTTAGCAATATCACAATTGGAGCACCAATTCCATAAAATGAAGAAGAATCTGAAGAAAAAAATTTGCAACATGATCAATCCTCTCGATAAGCAAGAACAAGCACTCCAATAAGAACACCTAGGAGCTTTGAACAAGGTGAATCATCTGGTCATGCATGTCATCCTACTCCAAATTCACAAGTAAGTGATGAATTAGATCCAACTCTTGCCACTTTAAGATCAAGATTTAAAGGTAAGAAAATGAGAAACTTATATGAGATTTATAATCAAGAAGAAGGGAAGTTAGATTTGTGTTCAAATTTTGCTCTTTTCACTCATGATCCTATGTATTATGAAGAAGCAGTTAATGAGGAACATTGGATAAAAGCAATGGATGAAGAGATGAATGCTATTGAAAGAAACCAAACATGGGATCTAACTAATCTACCAGAAGGTAAGGATTGCATAGGAGTCAAATCGGTTTATAAGACCAAATTTGATGCAAATGGAAATGTTGAAAAGCACAAGGCAAGGTTAGTAGCAAAAGGTTTTGCTTAAGAACATGGAGTTGATTATAATGAAAAATTTGCTCCAGTTGCTAGACTTGATACTATTATAATGGTTTTAGCAATAGATGGTCAAAATAACTGGTATGTATATCAAATGGATGTCAAATCAGCTTTCTTGAATGATTTCCTAGATGAAGAAGTGTATGTGAAACAACCACCAGGTTATGAAGTGCAAGGACATGAAGAAAAAGTCTACAAATTGAAGAAGGCCCTTTATGGTCTCAAGTAAGCATCAAGAGCATGGTATAGTAGGATTGATTCATACATGATAAACAATAGATTCAGCAGAAGCAATAGTGAGCCTACATTGTACACAAAAATCAACAAAAAAGGTCAGATTTTGATTGTGTGTTTGTATGTTGATGATTTGATTTTCACTGAAAATTTGGCTATAGACACATTTAAATTAGTAATGAAGAAAGATTTTGAAATGACAGATTTGGGATTAATGAAGTATTTTTTGGGCATAGTATTTGTACAATCAGAGAAAGGAATTTTTATTTGTCAAACTAAATATGCAAAGGATGTGTTAAGGAGATATAAGATGCTGCATTGTAAACCAGCACCTACGCCAGTTTCTACAGGGACCAAACTTAGCAAAGAAGACCAAGGGTCTAATGTCGATTCTACAACATTCAAAAGACTAGTTGGTAGTTTGATGTATCTTATAGCTACAAGACCAGATATCATGTATGGGGTCAGTTTAATCTCAAGATTCATGGAGTCACCAAAAGACTCACATTGGCAAGTTGGAGAGAGGATATTGAGATATGTGGCAAGAACAACAGAATATGGAATTTTATATTCCACAGTTAACGATTTTAGTTTGATTATTTATATTGATAGTGATTTTATAGGTAGCATTGATGACAGGAAGAGTACTTCTCGACATGCCTTTATTTTAGGAATAGGTGTGGTCACATGGGCATCCAAAAAGCAACTTATAGTAACACTTTCATCAGCTGAAGTAGAGTATGTAGCAGCCACATCAGCAACATGTCAAGCAACTTGGATGAGGAGAATATTGACAAATTTATTACAAGCACAGGAGGAGTCAACACCAATCTTTTGTGACAATAAATAAGCAATTGCATTATCAAAAAATCATGTTTTTCATAAGAGGAGCAAGCACATTGATACAAGATTTTATTTTATTGTAGAGTTAATAAACAATGGAGAAATCCATTTAGAGTTTTGCAGATACGAAGACCAATTAGCAGATATATTCACAAAGGCATTAGCAAAGGAGACCTTTGATTATCTAAGACAAAATTTAGGCATTGTAAATGCTGAAGTTGTTAGTGGTAGAAATTAAGGGGGAGCGTTAGAAACTAGAAATAGATAATTTCTACTGATCACCTCCCCCTCATGCACGCCATGCACACAGTCTCTACACCTCAGTTCACATGCTAGCAATTTGTTTAACCAGTTAAAGATTTGTTCAGCCTTGTGTGCATGCAAAACAATAGTCAAACATTTGTCTTAGCTTAGTTTAGTCTCAGTTAGCATGTTAAAGACTGGAGTTAATTTTAGTTAGTTATGCAGTCTATTTTTAGTTTGATTTGCTTTCACACTCTATTTATAGACACCTTGGGCACAACATTGTAATGGCAAGAAAAAGAAGATTAATAAAAAATATTGTTTTCAAGAATTGCAGTAGCAATCTTTTTGAGTTCTTGTTTTCTACAATTTGTTCTGTTCTCTTTCCTACAACCACAAAAAAAATGAGAAGATCATCACAATTTTTTTTAATGAAGATGAATAGAATTAAGTGGGATAGATGGAAATATTCACTTGATCTCCCAGCGATCAATGATTGAGAGGTTAGTGAAGTCATCTGGTAGGCGCGATTACAACTGGATAGTGTCTCAAAAGGGCTAAAGTAGTTTTTGTTTTAAATGAGCATCAAAGCTTCTACACATTTAAAAATTCTATTTTCTGTATTTTGTATTTGTTTAGTGCCACAGATTGGAAGATATAGACCTAGGCTATATCACCTTTGCTATGACAAACAACTAATACACACAACCCAAATTTAATTCGAAATCAAAAGGCAAATGAGATAGAGAAGTAAACAAACATAGGCAAAAAAATGTATTATTAAATATGCATAACTTTGATGTTCAGATACAACCACAAGGCTTGAGGCCTTTTGAAAAATGGTCGAATAGGGCTTCGATGCTCAAATTTTTGATCCATTATTAAAAAGGATACAACAGACTTCTATTTTTCTCCTTTGAAACACTCTAGACACAACAACACAAATGAGAAGTTCATCTAATTACATTAAATGCATTAATGAAAATAAATATAATTAACTAAGATAGAGGGAGATATTTTGTACGGTGAGATATTCGCTTGATCTCTCAGCTATCAAGAATTAACAGGTTTTCAATGTGAAGTAGGGGAAGTCATCTGTTAAGCGATATTACAGCTGGCTTGCCAACTAGAATGTCACATTCTCCAACAATATACATCTTATGCTTTCTATAAATTACACAATAGAGCTTACATATATACTTAGTACAAAGATAAATTAATTATTACTTATCAGTTTCAAAGGGGTATACTTAAACATTTAATCTACTTTAATTTTTATTGAAGTTTATTTATTTTTATCAATAACAATTTATTGTTAATTGAGTATTGAAATATATTAAATTTTTTAATATTTAACATGTGCATTTGCTAACAACAATTAAGAAAAAAGTGATTTCCCTATGTTTCTATTGGTTAAAATGAAATATATATTATTAAGGAGCGCTTTATGTTAGAGACTGGAGATAATTTCTCCACTCCTCATGCATGCACAACAATTATCAAACAGTTAGTTCAAGCAGTTAGAGAGTTAGTTTGCATGCAAAGACTAAAATTAGTCTTTAGTTTGCTTTTCTAATTATTGATTGCTTTCAAATATATTTAAGAGACCTATGGGCACAACTTTTTAAAAAAGATCAAGAAGATCTGTAAGATTCAATAAAATCAGTAATTTTTTTTTTCATGATTGATGTGGCAATTTGAGTCTATTTTTATTTTGTGTTATGCTCAATTTTACCTTCAAATTGGTATCAGAGCTGTAAGGATTTGATCCTGTGTAGCTTGGAGGAGATAAGCCAGGTTAATAGCCTAGCGTTGGAGAGCACAGCTGGAGGAAGAGAGAGGAGTGTAGCTATTATGAGAAGCTCCAACAGAGAAAGAGTCACTATAGCAAGGAAGAAGCATTACATATTTGACTAGCCATTGGTAGACACGAGCATCATTGAGTGGCACGGTCAAAGAGCTTGGTGGAAAAGTGCATAGGTCTGGTAAAGCCAGATCCGAGGAGATCTTATCGCCAGCTATAGGAGTGCAATCAGGCAGAAGCTACAGTGGCAAAGAACAACCGACGTGGAGAGGAACATAACCAATAGTTTGTGCAAAAGAGAGTGCAAGAAGCCTGTTAAGGACACGTTGGGAGGCTGCAGATCGTGGTTGTCAAAGTGGAGATCTCTGCAACTGCAGATGAAACAAAAATAAATCGCTGAGATTAATACATATTCATCTTCTATTTTTAAGTTGGATTTGTGATCTATTATTTTTCTATTAGTTTGATATCAGTTTTGTATCAGTTTGATATCTTTAGATCGCTATTTATAACAGTAGTTAAAACAAAGAAAGATTTGTAGTAAAAAAAATCAAAGTTAGATCATCAAAAATCACCAGCGAATAAATTCAAAAAAAGGGAGGACAAAAGCTTGCAGTCAAATCAGATTTGCCAAGCGCAGTCAAAGAAAAGCTTTGGTGCAAGGAGGATTTAGTTGCTTCAGCATGAGACATGGCAATGAATAACAGTATTTTTTAGCCTCAAATTCTCATTTTCAATGGTAAGAATTACGATTTTTAGGCAATTAAAATGAGAACATTGTTTTGCTCACAAGATGTTTGGGATTTGGTAAAGAACAGTTTTGTAGAACCGCAGGATGAGGTTGCCCATTAGGGATTAACTCAAGCACAAAAGGAAGAGCTTAAAGAGAATAGGAAAAAGATGTAAAAGCTCTATTTCTAATCCAATAGGCATTGGATGAATCTATTTTTTCCAGAGTTACAGTAGCAACAAGATCCAGATCGGCATGGAAAATCTTGGAGACTACCTATAAAGGTAATACAAAGGTAAAAATTGTGAAATTGCAATCTCTTAGGAGAAGTTTTGAAAATTTGCAAATGAATGATTCAGATTCAATAGACAGTTTATGGGTCAAGTATTGAATATTGTGAATCAAATTAGATCTAATGGAGAAATAATAACGGATCAAAAAATCATAGAAAAAATACTCAGGAGTTTACCTAGTAAATTTGATGCAATAGTTGTAGCTATTGAGGAAACCAAGGATTTAGAACTATTATCAGTAGATGAATCAATGGGTTCTTTGTTAACACATGAATCTAGAATGAATAGAAATAAAAATACTTCTCTTGAGAATGTTTTCAAGTCACAGGTATCATTTGGCAAAGGAAGAGGAAGAGGAAGGTCAAACTTCAGAGGAAGAGGTAGAGGCAGAAATGGAAGGAACAATCTAGATCAAAGTGAAAACATTAATCAAAATTAAAATAATAGAGGATGTGGCAAAAATCACTTTTAGAAAAGTTCACAAAGGTTTGATAAATCTATCATTCAATTTTATTACTACAAAAAATATGGACATTATGCAAGTGAATGTAGAAAGAAACAAGGAAATGTGGACAAGCAGAATGCTAATTACTCAAATGAATCTAATTCTAATCCTGGAAGCTTATTTCTCACTTGTCATGTTACTCAAGAAAATGCTAGAGATATTTGGTTCCTAGATAGTGGATGAAGTAATCATATGACAGAAAATAAAGAATTATTTTATAGTCTTGATGATTCTATAAAATCTGAAGTGAAATTAGAAAATGATAACAAAGTGGATGTAATGGGTAAAGGAGTAATATATGTTTTGGCAAAAAATGGTGAAAGAAGGTTTATACCTGATGTTTATTTTGTACCTAGACTAAAGCATAATCTTATGAGTGTTCGATAGTTAGTACAGAAAGGTTACAGAGTATCCTTTATGGATAATGTTTGCACAATACTAGACAAGTTTCCAAGTGACAGGTTGATAGGAAAAGTGGAGATGACCAAAAATCGGATGTTCCTTCTTTGAATTCAGTGCATCCAAGGAGAAGATGAAGCCCACTTCAAAACCATGCATCTAGACCAATCATGGCTATAGCACTTAAGGTATGGACATTTACATTTTGGAGGTTTGAATTTTTTACAAAAGAAAAATATCGTGAAGGGATTACCACCAATAGAACAGCCAAGAAGTTCATGTGAAGGTTGCGTTTTGGCAAAATAGCATAGAGATAGCTTTCTAGTAGGAGCCTCATATAGAGCAAAGGTAATATTGGAGGTAGTCCATAGTGATTTATGTGGACCAATGCAAATTCCATCATTTGGAGGTAGTTCTTATTTTATAACTTTCATTGATGACTTTAGCAGAAAGATGTGGATATACTTTCTCAAAAATAAGTCTGAAGCTTTTGAAAAGTTTTAAGAATTCAAGGCTATGGTTGAAAAGTAGAGTGGCCTTTACATCAAGGTACTTAGATTAGATAGAGGAGGTGAATATATGTCTAATGAATTTTAACATTTTTGCAGATATCATGGCATTAAAAGGGAACTGACTACAAGGTACACACCATAGCAGAATGGTGTAGCAGAAAGAAATAATAGAACAATCATGGAGATGGCTAGAAGCATGTTGAAGGCCAAACATTTGTCAAATAAATTTTGGGTAGAAGGAGTAGCATGTGTAGTTTATATTCTGAATAGAAGCCCAACAAAGAGTGTTAGAGATCGAATTCCACAAGAAGCTTGGAGTGGTAAGAAGCATAGTGTGCATCATTTCAAATTTTTTGGTTGTATTCCATGTTCTCTTATACCATCTAAATTGAGAAGAAAACTTGATGATAGAGGTGAGAAATGCATTTTTATTGGCTATAGTGAAGAATCAAAGGCTTATAAATTGTATAACCCCATTTCAAAGCAAGTGATTATTAGTAGAGATGTTGAATTTAAGGAAGAAGAAGCATGGGATGGTAACACCATCACATTTAGAGCACCAATTCCCTAAAATGAAGAATAATCTGAAAAACAAAATTTGCAAGGTGATCAATCCTCTCCACAAGCAAGAACAAGCACTCCAATAAGAACACCTAGGAGCTTAGCACAAGGTGAATCATTTGGTCATGCAAGTCATCCTACTCCAAATTCACAAATAAGCGATGAATCAGATCCAAATCTTGCCACTTTAAGATCAAGATTTAAAGGTAAGAAAATGAGAAACTTGAATGAGATGTATAATCAAGAAGAAGAAAATTTATATTTGTGTTCAAATTTTGCTCTTTTCTCTCATGATCCTATGTATTATGAAGAAGAAGTTAATGAGGAACATTGGATAAAAGCAATGGATGAAGAGATGAATGCCATTCAAAGAAATCAAACATGGGATCTAACTAATCTACCTGAAGGTAAGGATTGTATAGGAGTCAAATAGGTTTATAAGACTAAATTTGATGCAAAAGGAAATGTTGAAAAGCACAAGGCAAGGTTAGTAGTAAAAGGTTTTGCACAAGAACATGGAATTGATTATAATGAAACTTTTGCTCTAATTGCTAGAATTGATACTGTTAGAATGGTTTTAGCAATAACTACTCAAAATAATTGGAATGTATATCAAATGGATGTCAAATCAGATTTCTTGAATGGTTTCCTAGATGAAAAAGTGTATGTAAAACAGCCACCAGGTTATGAAGTGCAAGGACATGAAGAAAACGTCTATATATTGAAGAAGGCCCTTTATGGTCTCGAGCAAGCACCAAGAGCATGGTATAGCAGGATTAATTCATACATGACAAATAATGGATTTAGCAGAAGCAATAGTGAGTCTACATTGTACACAAAAATCAACAAAGAAGGTCAGATTTGGATTGTGTTTATATGTTGATGATTTCATTTTCACTAAAAATTTCTCTGTAGACACATTTAAATCAGCAATGAAGAAAGAATTTGAAATGATAGATTTGGGATTAATGAAGTACTTTTTCAGCATAGAAGTTGTACAATCAGAGAAAACAATTTTTATTTGTCAAACTAAATATGCAAAGGTTGTGTTAAGGAGGTTTAAGATGCTGAATTGTAAACCAACACCTACACCAGTTGCTACAGGGACCAAAATTATCAAAGAAGACAAAGCGTCTAATGTTGATAGTACAACATAAAAAAGACTAGTTAGTAGTTTGATGTATCTTATAGCTACCAGACCAGATATCATGTATGGGTTCAGTTTAATCTCTAGATTCATGGAGTTACCAAAAGACTCACATTGGCATGTTGGAAAGAGGATGTTGAGATATGTGGCAGGAATAATAGAATATAGAATTTTATATTCCACAACAAATAATTTTAGTTTAATCAGTTATACTGATAGTGATTTTGCAGGTATCATTGATGATAGGAAGAGTACTTCTAGACATGCCTTTCTTTTAGGAATAGGTGTGGTCACATGGGCATCCAAAAAGCAACCTATAGTGACACTTTTATTAGCTGAAGCAGAGTATGTAGCAGCCACATCAGCAACATGTCAAGCAACTTGGATAAAGAGAGTATTGACATATTTATTACAAGCATAGAAGGAGTCAACACCAATCTTTTGTGACAACAAATCAGCAATTGCATTATAAAAAAATCATGTTTTTCATAAGAGGAGCAAGCACATTGATACAAGATTTCATTTTATCAAAGAGTTAGTAACCAATGGAGAAATCCATCTAGAGTTTTGTAGATCTGAAGACCAATTAGAAAATATATTCACAAAGGCATTAGCAAAGGAGACCTTTGATTATCTAAGACAAAATTTAGGCATTGTAAATGTTGAAGTAGTTAGTGGTAGAAATTAAGGGGGAGTGTTAGAGACTGGAGATAATTTCTCCACTCCTCATGCATGCACAACAGTTATCAAATAGTTAGTTCATGCAGTTAGAGAGTTAGTTTGGATGTAAAGACTCAAATTAGTCTTCAATTTGCTTTTCTAATTATTGTTTTCTTTCAAATCTACTCAAGAGACCCATGGGCATAGCTTTGTAAGCAATATTAAGATCTGCAAGATTTAAGAAAATCAATAAAAATTCTTGTTTTTCCATGATTGTTGTAGCAATCTGAGTCTGTTTTTATTTTCTTTTATGCTCAGTTTTACATTCACTTTAGTGATGTCAAAGAGAGTCCTTGTCAACATTCCTACCAAGGAGAATAATGTGTTGTCAAGGTGTAGGGCTTGAGAAATTTGCAAAATTAAATATGAATATGACAGATGGGCTGAAACATTAGCAGGGACCGAGTTAATTTAAATTTTATTTCATTGGGTTTTTGGCATCAAGTGACTGATACTCTGTTCACATGAAAATCTCTCCTCCCAATATTGTGTGCATGTCAGTTGATGTCTGCCACAAGATGAAACATTCACTTTATAATATTTTTTTTATTGTGGACTGACCCAAACGTCACACAATGTAGAACAATAATGCCACTTCCATAATAACATGTAAGAGCACGGGCACAGGGGTTGGGGCATAAAGACTAGTCACATATCATTAAGGGCCAAGAAGATAGAAGGATACTGGAAGAGAAACAAGAGCCAAAAATGTGTGGCAGAAAATTGCAATTTGTTGAGGCAAGAAACATTATAGCATGTTCTCATGACCTAAGAAAGGTTGTCACTGTGAACCGTTAGGCTTATAAAGGTAAGCCTTAAAATTATTGTTTCGAGCACCATAAGCAGATGGATTTGATGAGGTTGAATAGGAGTGACTCTCAATGGCCCAGACATATCAGTTATATTGAAGGAGATGGGACCATCTACAATTACACTGATGGAAAGATTTTACCTCTCTTGTTGTTGATGGAAGGATTTTACAATTAGCATGGCTTTGCATATGTTTTTCAAGTTTTCATTTTTTATGTTTTTTATTGGGGCTTAAGAGTGACTATGCATAGCTATTGTATTTATTTCCCACTTCAACCTGATGTGTTTCATTATGTCTATATGCTTTCAATGATGTATTTCTATCTAATTGTCTCGATGTCTACCCACGTGGACCTATCGACTGTTGGTGTCGCCATTCGACTGGGTTTTCTAGGTCAATGGGAAGAAGGAAGAGGCATTGTCCAAGGAAAATTTAACAATCCATGGGCAGGAGGGAAGGTCGAACCTAGGTGCATGGAGACATTTTGTTTTCCACGACAATCTGAGGATTGCAAGTAAGTGGGTTCATTTCTTTCCTGGTATGGAAGTTCAACATCTTGTTTAAGTTAATCTTAGGGATTACAGGATGCTATATGTTCCTTATGAAGTCATATGGATTCATAATGAACATATATGATCATAAAATAGATTTTTAAACAAAGTATCTTCTTCTTCTTCTTAACCTTGAAATTTTGGATGACAATGTTGGATACTCATTTATATTGTGTAATGTGTCATGGGTTTCGCTTGTAATTTTGTTGAGCTCCTTAAATCGATTGGACTCTTGAGAGTAGGGTTGGGGATGTATATTTGTTAGAATAAACCCTGTGGAAGCAGGTTATATGCGAACACCCCCTTTGATTCGACTAACCCAATATAGGTAATGCACGAAATGATAAAATACAAGAGTACAAGTTTGCAATGCCAGGGATCACTTGTAGGGGGTTCCATCTCTTATGTTTAATGAATGGGTGGCCTCATGATGAAAGTAAGAAATGGAAACAGAAAATGTTATAATATTTCCCTAAAAACTCAATTAGGCATGTTTTTCTTGGGGAAATTTGAATGTGGAAAAAGGAGGGGCTTGTAGTTTCCCACGCCCGCTCTAGAATTTTAGGATCTAATTTACAAATGGAAACCTGTAAGTAGTCCAATTTTTTTTATACCTTAATGTGAAAATTTAAAAAAAAAACATATGTCTCCTTAAGAAAGGCAATAAATTTACCTACAATGGGACCAAACTATAATTCATGCAGTGCCTCAGATCTCTTCTCGTCATCTCACAGAGAGAGAAAAGTTCTTTGTGATTGCCGCATTCTACTGCTAATACTTCTGTAGCATAAAACCTTACCATCTATGTAATAGATATGTTTCCAAAACTATAGTTTATCTGTCAGTTTTCCTTCCATTTTTGGTTCTGCTCGAACTTTGAAGCCCTATGTGTAACATCTTTTTCCTTTCAGTGTTACTAATTCATTTATTTGTTATTTCATTTCGTGAATTGAGTTGAATATTTAACTTCGCACGAAGATTACGAATGTGCAAAGCCTCTTTAAGAGATTTAACATAAATTTCATGTGACAGTTGTTGTTGGTTTATCTAAATAAGTGCAAATGATGATTCTACGCGTTTAATTATTCCCTTTCCACGTCCACATCTAAAACTCTATGAATAGATACAAGTGTATACTCTCATGATACAGATTTTATTCCTATTATTGTGGATGAAATTCATTATGTAGAGAATGGCATATTTATAGGATATATAGGAAGTAAAAAACACTTCCATACCACACATGTATATATATAATTATTAACAGGCCTTTCAGCTGCAATCAAAGCAACTATTGATGGCATACCCATGGAGTGCACACAATGGTGTTAATAACACTATATCACTTAACATTTAGTTTATTATTGTTTTAATTATCCATCTAGAAATTTGTTGAAAGAATTATATAATTATTATTTTACTTAACAACTACTTTTCTATCAACAATGTTCCATGTGAATGTGGGAAATAATTAATCACTTTGTTTTGAAGATTGGTCAATGATTTTGAATTCTTAGTTTATTGTACCATTTATTCTTTTCATATATGTTTCATATATGAGTTTTTGAAGATTTTTTCTATATACTTGTATAGTTCAAATTTTGAAAAATATATATATTTTAATTATCTTGAAGTAGATTATGGTGTTATAAGTGAATGATAAGTTTAATAGCGTAAAATAAAATCTAATAACATGCTCGATAAATTATAAATTCTATTAATATTTCATGTGACAGATGTCATTGGTTGATCTAAATAAGTGCCAATGATGATTGTATGTGTCTAATTATTCCATTTCCACGTCCACATCTGAAACTCAAGGAATAGATACAAGTGTATACTCTCATGATTCAGATTTTATTCCTGTTACTGTGGATGCAATTCATTATGTAGAGAATGGTATGTTTCTAGGATATATAGAAAGTAAAAAACATTTCCATCCCACTCATGTATATAAATAATTATTAACGGGCCTTTGAACTGCAATCAAAGCAATTATCGATGGCATACCCATGGAGCACACACAATGGTGTTAATAAAACTATATCACTTAATATTTAGTTCATTGTTATTTTAATTATCCAACTATAAATTTGTTGAAAGAATTATATAATTATCATTTTACTTAATTCCTTTGATATCAGTAATGTTCCATGTAAATCTGGAAAATAATTATTCACTTTGTTTTGAAGATTTACCTATGATTTTGAATACTTAGTTTAATGTACCATTTATTCTTTTCATATACTTTTCAAATATGAGTTTTTAAATATTTTTTCTATATACTTTTATCATTCAAGTTTTGGCAAATATATATTTTTTAATTATCTTGAAGTAGATTGTGGTGTTATAGGTGAACGATTGGTTGAATAGCATATAACAAAAGCCAATACCATGCTCGATAAATTATAAATTCTATTACTATTTCTTAATTCATATGATAAAATGTGTTCTCTATGATCAATACTTAAAATGAATTTCAAAACTATTCTAAGCTCTCATAGAGGCTCAATGCATAGCATCATTGTTAATTTGGACATAATTGAATTGTCATATTCAACCATAGTTCATAGTTATCTTTAGATCCCTACTGAACATTTAGGGGGTGTGACAAGGTACTTATATTTGTCAGTATAATAGTAATAAATCATGTGATTCATCTTCACCCATCTCTATCTCTCAGCTTGTAATGCATTAAGGGGGTGCTTTAAGATAAAATTTAGAGACGCTATTATAATTTCATATTTAATTTCCCACCTTTAATTTTTTTGTATTTTATTAAAATATTGATCTATTATTGTGGAAAACTTATAAGTGGGGAGGGAAACTAAGATTCTTTTTCAATGCTTTTCACTTGGCTATATTGTTGACCATAGGGTTTTTTATTTTGGTTGTTAGTTCTCCATGTTGTGTTGTTACACTCTTGTCACCTCTTTCCTCACCATCTGCCATCACAAATTCAATAGTAAGCATAAAATATTCCTATTTTATTTTAAATTGGTTTATTTCTTTCGTAGTTTTCACATGGTCAAATTAGCTATGTTTTTTGCGTATGGTTGTGCAAATTGTTACCCCCTAGCTCTTGTATACCTCAATCTCCCACCATGTTGGACCCTTCTCCCACCATGAGAGATGAGATGAAAATTCCACCTCATGGACTGCTAAAATCATGTAATGATAAGATTCCATGAGGGATATTTCGTAGATTCATTCCATGTCCATGGATACTCTCTTCACAATATTCCAATCTATGATGTAATTATGAATTTCAATTAATATATTGAAAAGAGATACAAATAAGTAATTATGAATTTCCATTATTGGAGTTTAAATCCATAATTATATTATATTTTAGAAATATCCCAATTGCCTCTCTACAATAGTTCATGAGGGTCCATTAAGTTTATTGGTATAAGGTATCTATTGAGATTTGAATTATAATTAATGTATATAGTATAGTGTTTATTGAAATAATAATTTTTATATACAGTAAAGTCTTTATATTAAAATGTATCAAATAATATATATGTTTTCTTTCTTCCACTCTACTATGATAGGTTTTTTAATTTTTGAGTTTGATGTCTTCACGACTGAAGTGCAATACTGATGATTGTAAGTGTTAATTATGAAAACAAAACATTAAATAAAACCCATAATTTTTTTTTTGGGTTTTATCTCCTAGATAGTGAAAGGGAGAGATAAAAAATAAATTTTAGGTATTGATCAATGTTTCAAGGTTAGGCAAGGTTTTAGTGCAGACTTTTTAGGGAGAGAAATCATGGTGTTTACAATATGTGAATGATAGTAGAGTTGAGAGAATATCTAATAAAACTAAGAATATAATTATGATAATTTTTAACCCTAATGCTGAATCAATAAAATTATGAGGACAATTTGATGCCTATAATGAGATTTTAAATCCTAAAGTTTTGTCTAAATGTTTGGTAAAATTCTTATGAGCTTAGTTTTTTTAATTTTTCAATTAAATGGATAACTCATGCATTTTGTATCCTGTTTTGAGTATTTTATATTTTAATAATAACATTGTAGGATTATATGCATATAAATTTTATTGATTCATTTATCATCACTAATATTCTTATTAGTTGACACTAATTTCACCTACCTATCTTATCTCAATTATCTTAACTAATTTCATCCTAATATCACCCCTTCTAGTCATGTATATAACATCCCCCTTCATTATTTTTACCAACTGACCTTATATTATCCCCACCAACCTATTAATTTTTCTAATCATGTTTTATCAACTAAATAATCCCACTTGTATATTATATTGTAATTTTAAATTCCAATCCCACCTACCCTAGCCTATTCCTAGGATTTCCTACATCCCTAATCCCTAGTCACCTATTTAATAATTTATCTAACCACATAATAATCTTGTTTATCCTCCCTAATATATTTTAAAATTATCAAATTTTATAATCCTCTCTATCTTAGCCCTTCATCTCTAAAATCCTCTATTATAGAGGCTTCCAATGAATTTTTAATTCCTTAGATAATCCTCCACCATTGACCCTCTTCATCCCAAATTTTAATATTTTCCATTGATCTTCCCTCCATGGACTATTTAAACACACCATCCCTCCATGGCCAAACTAATAAACATTCTCATAAGTTCTATAAGTCTTCATACTATCATTGAGTCGATGAATCCATGTCATCTTAATCAATCAAGCATTAAAATCTGAGTCTTTGGTTAGCAGTCCATCATCCATAACATTTAGTTTACTTTTTTTTTAATATTAATTTGGAACACTTAGATTTGTATTAGGATGTTGTGTTAAATGATTCATTATATTGAATTTTAATCTAATGGTTCTTAATTTGAT
>JARHVA010000772.1:3317500-3320000 GCA_037957365.1 Torreya grandis | reverse complement strand
GACATCATGCAATCATAAATATTGTCTTAACAAGAGACACATATTAAAATATCGTATGAAATAATTTACTAGAACATTTATGTTACATTTAAATGCGTCATGTTATTGTAATCATGATTTGCATTAAACAAGACATTCTAATTCAACAAAAACACAATTAAAGAGGATTAATACTGAATCAATGAAAGTAATTATCATAAATTGTATCTACCAAACTATAATTTTCAATTTGGATGCAATATTGAATGCAATAATCTCAAAAATCGTCGCTGTTATATATTCACAGGTGTGCACAAAACACAAAATATGATTATATTAGGTGACTTCAATATCAACATTAAAAAACAATATATAAATTCAAAATCACATGAATGAAACATGGAAACCAATAAAATGCAATTTATTATAGAAAGAGAAGATGTGTTGTCCACACCGATCATTGATCACGTATGGTCAAATGTTGAAATACAAAAACAACACATTTTTAAAGAATATTGTTAATGGAGTGATCATGATATTATTTTTTTGGCCTTATGTAACACACATCTACATTAATCTAAAACTAAAAAAAATACAAAATTCATGTAATGGCATCCTTTCACAAATTTCTTAATCATATTTTCCATATCAACATACATTTGCATATACTTAAATATCTTACCACTCCATTATTCCCTTAATTTCATTACAAAATCACAAGCAACATGAAGAGGAAATCTCAAAATGTTGAATATAATAAAATACTAGAAAGAGAAGTGAAAACATAAGTACTAACAGCGTTGTACTTTATTCCAAACTCCATCTCCTTTTATACTTGTATACACTAACATCACAACCTTTTTTTTTACAGTGACACACTAACTTCATCTGATTTACTATCGATCGATGATATAAAAAGTTATGAAATTGATGTTTTTGAAGGAAATGTCCTTGTCACCTACAAAAAATTTCTACAAAGATAAAAAATAAAATAAAAATTGCATGCATATTTCATAGAAGTCAAAATTGAAATGACTACTACTCTTAATGTGATTAATAACCTTATCAACATACATGAACATAACGTTTGGCCTAAAAATGTAATATATATTTCACATTTTTATATATCTCCCAAAATAGATTATGATCATGGAGATTATGATACAATATTGTTGCTTAATGAATCCAGTCTACTAGAGAGCATGTTACTTATCTATGCAAAATATAATTTCATCCCAAATTCCATAATCTACTAACTAAAAACTAGCATTGATGCCTATGTAACTAACGTAATCACTACATTTATCACATGCACCCAAAAAATTGGAATGCAACTAATTTTGAAAATAAAAGATATAAATACTGAAGACAAAACTGCAAATGTGTGCTTCTACTTTTGCATATACCTCACATTCTCAAATCTCTATTATTACATTAGAAAATTTAAACTATACTCTTGACTTTTCAGCTCTACCTATATGAAATTTTTGATCCTTTGTTCTATGCAATTCAAAAAAAAATACAAGATTAAGAATTTCTAGTGTACTTCTTCATAAATATTGCCACATGCCCTAACCCTGAAAGTACTTTCAAGACCACTCAATCAACATTCATCACACCATTGAAAGCTAAAATGGTCATCCTAGAATTATCTCATTGTTGCACACAACAACAAATGTATGTTACATGATCTGACTAACACTCTAGTTCATAATTTACATTTTCCTTCTCAACATATAATTAAATTCAAGATATTAAATTATAACACTTTTAATCTAATCTTTTCTAGATCAAAGGTTCATTGACAATTACCAATATATATTCAATGCTATTCTATCTAACATACAGTAATTGCAGTTCCATAATTTAACCAACACAACCTACCCACACCACATCCTTAAATTTTTCTTCATTCCATCAAGAAACCCCATATGCATGTTTCCATCACTTGACTTGTAATTTGAAAACTATAAAAAAGAATTATATACAATGCAATATTTAAAATATTCTATTGAAAACAATGTTTCCTACATTCACACAAATTTCATAAAATGACTATATCTCAGAATAGGTGAGAAATATGTACTTGATAATAGGATTTTTAGAAATAATTTACTCTTCATAAACAAGAAACCATTCTATATGAGGAGGGATTGATAAAAAACTATGATATATAATGTGCTTCTAAACCTTTTCTATCTTTTTCTAGCTTGGAAACTGTACACTACTAACTAATTTCCACTTGTTATCTCTCTCTATGTAGATAAACACTTATTATGCCTATGGAGGACTCATATCTAAGACTTAAAATGATACCAACCTCCCTTGACTACACGGATAAGATGAACCACTATTAACAATAATTCATATGGAGAACTTACATTTCATATCTATATACTATGTTTTATTTATGTTACAAAATGTAAATGGCTTTTGTGAATCTAGTCTACACTTTAATACATTTTTATTTATTAATAGTGTTTAGTTATATATCTTAATACTCAAATAATTGCATCTTAGA
>JARHVA010000772.1:3285000-3312500 GCA_037957365.1 Torreya grandis | reverse complement strand
TATGAAGATTACTCTTTCATGTTCATATATAGATTCAAAAGTGAATTGTAAAGGATATACGATGATATATATCCCTAGGTATACCAAGCTATTTATGAAACCCACATGCCAAGATTATATGAAAACATAATAAGAAGAATTAACAAAATGGGGGACTTCTGGTATTACCCTGATGGTATAGTAATCAAAATAGAGGACATAAAATTGTCTCCCTTATTCCTGTTACATTGAGTTATGGATAAAATTATAGAGTAGGAAATTGAATACCAAATATACAACATTATTGATGAGGAGTTAGGCAAAAAGGATCTAGCTTATTATTTTAAACCACCTCCAAGGATTGGACAAATACAATATGTGGTCAGATCATATTTCAAGTAAGTGGGGAAGGCATAGACCTATTATAATAATCTGAAGGTGTCCCCATTCAAGGAATGGATAGGAATAAGGTTGGGCACATCTCTAGCTCCTTAAAGAAAAGAAAAAGATGATTATTTTATGCATTCATAAAGAATAGAATCATGATGTTGTGCTTATGAGTGTGTCCTATTATATGAATGTCTAAACAAGAATTAAAAATGAGACCATGTCTATGATTTGTGCTTAGGCTCTTTAATATGACCCTGAGGTTATGGAGGAACAGACATAAAGATCATCAATCTATCAATGTCCTTTAGAGCATCCACATGATTTAATGGTAAAAAATAAACCTCCCTATTTAATAGGAGAAAAAATATATTTACAAGGTAGCATAGGGAGTGTAATCATTAGTTAATAAAATAAATGTTAAAAGGATTCCCTAGACCTTGGTTCCCCTCCACATCTTTAGTTGACACTGCTCCACTTTTGGGAATGTTAAAAACCAAGGAGAAGTCCACACCTCCTGAAGATAGATAGAGGAGATCACTTTTGTTATGACACCTCTATTACCCCTCAAAATTTTTACTCAGGGTAGTCTCCCTAGGTTTCTACAATCTTCTTTCTTAAATATTCCAACTACTCTTGATTATCCCAAGTCTCCTTTGTTAAGTTCATCTTCACCTTCCACAACCATCAGTGAGAAAAAATCTCCTCAAACATTCCCTACCATACCAGTTCCCACTCCATTCTCCATTCCTTCCACCATGGTTATCCCACCAACCTTTCCTTCACCACCACCTATAGTAGTGTTTTCTACCAATGCAGTTCCTTCAATTATTTCACCATCTCTTCCACCTTCCACTCTCCCTATGGTCACTTATCGAAGGAAACCTAAAGGTCTTCCCACCTCCTTCAAGGTTAATTAGCTAGAATAGATGTCATCATTTTGTCTTCCCACCATAGAAGAAACCCTAAAAGAAGAGAAATTAAAGGAAAAAAGGGAGAAAATGATTTTACATGTAATATATTTTGTTGAGTACTCAAATAATGAAGATGAAGAGTATGTATAGAAAATGAAGGGGTTAGAAATTGAGATGAGTGAGGAGGCACCCTTAGATGATGAAGAGCCATAATTAGAAAAAGAAAAAAACATGAATGTTGGAGGTCAATAAGAATAAAAAAAACCCATATCACATTTCTTATCAACAAATCCTCATGGAAGAACATAAATAAAAACATTAATGAGGTAGTTTCTTCCCTTGTTTCATCTATTTCAAGTACATAAGTTCTAGCTACAGATTTACCTGAAGATATTTTTGTATCTAGTTCTATTTATTCATCTATTATTTCAAATACCAATTAAATAAAAACTCCCAAGAAAGCAGTCCATTTTGAGAATTTGGTCACTATTTCTAGTTTTTATCCAAAATGCCACTAGTTCCATAGAAATAGTCATTTTAGCTAGATATACCAATGCCTCATAATTCACTCTTGCGTTAAATTCATATGACTATAAAGAGGACCCCATGTTTAACTAAGTATCTGTCTGAACTAACTCTAATAAGGAAACCTTTCCCATGGGAAAGAATTATTCATATGGTTCTCTAGTTCCCAATTCAAATAAGTGCATCAATGGTACCACCAATAATAACACCCACTCATATTAATCTTCCACCATCCACATTTGGATCCCCCCAAATACACCAAAATAAGAAGGGAAACTTATTATTATCCAATGGGTGAAAGAGATGAAAAATATAAAGGATGAGAGATAGAATTTGGTTGTTATAAATTTAATTGTAGTATCTATCTAGTTTGATAAGAAAAGTGGAACCATACAAAAAATTAGGAATAGGAATGTGATGAAACTCAATACTAAGGAGGAGATGGAATATAAATAAAGGTAAAATACATTTCCCTTATCAAAGAAGGCTAAATAGCATCCCAATGATCCTAATGAATAAAATGAAGAATTCTTTGATTTTGTGGAGACTGCTAGTGAAGCTATAAGGAGATGTAAAAAAAAAAAAGAATAATAATATCAAAGACTGTGATAGAGACAAACTATTTAAGCCCCTCTAGGAACTATTGAGAGTTTGCAAAGTGTAATGACAATGTTGTAAGATATTTTGAATGGTACTCAAGTTTTCAGTGTATAAATCCAAATAAATAGAAATAACATTCTTATGTTATGGCACCAATTTAGATAATTAGAAAATAGACTAAATTTATTGATTTAATGCCCTAGAACCAATGCATTCAATTGGTTGAATTTGATGTCAAGTAATGATGCAACCTAGGCTCGAGATTATATTATTGCTTAGAGAGATGTTGTCATCACATGGAATAATCAGATGAAGGCTTTGTCAATATGTTTTATAAATCATGATAACCAAGTTTTAGGAAGTTTGAATGACATGAGGTTCACCAATGTGATCACTCCTACAGATGAACTGGTCAATAGGCCAAATTTTGAGAACCTTCTTAAACTAGAAACAAACAACTTCAAGGAGGAAGTGGAGGGTATAATTTATAAAACCAACATTGAAATATTACAAGTAATAATTTTTTCAAAGGATAGAGTAACTAGGGTAGAAACCTTCAGAGCTGAGTTTAAGGTTTAGGAAATGAAACATTTAAGGTGTATGGCTAAAACCATCAATATTTTCAAGCCTTATTTACTCAACTTTGGCATTATTAATAAGGGGTTTTATGTGGTTGTGAGTTATTTAAATAACTTAAGGCTAAAGAAATGGTTTTTGGGATAGTAGCAAGTACACAACTAGCTATCAATGTTTCCACACCAACACAGGGATCCTAATTTTTAGAATTTATGGTCTTGCAAACTCCTACATTCCCATTTTTGATCCAACAATGAAACAAATGACAACTCCAATTTTTTGAGTGATTACTCTACCATCATCTTCAACTATCAATGATGCATCAACACTATGATAGATATAAATATGTATTCACATGTTCCATTTAAGCTAGAAAATTTGTTTATAGCTTATTTACGTTGAATTTATATATTATATATATTTTTGGAGAATCTATTTGTATTAATCAATGATGTCCATGAATGTTTTGCTTAAGATTAGTATAAAATGCTACATTTAAATTTAGAAATTTAGACTATGCTTGAGAGCTAAGACCTTCCCCATATTAAGCCTATATATATTTGTATTCTCTTTTTACAAAAGGAGGACAATTTATGGTTACTCAGATTAATAGGAAGTTCTGAGAAGTTCTGCTTGACTTAGTCTTTATGTGAAAATTTTGATTCTTATCCATTTCAATCAACTATGAAAGATGTGATGTCATTATGCTGTCTTAGTTATTTTTTCTTTCATGAGTTATATTTCTAATATATTTATTCATTTTAAGTTATAGCTAATTTTAATTCCTTTTGCATGATAATTATAATCCCCCTTCATAGATGTGTAATAAAAATCTAGTGGATGTGTCAACCTTGGATTTTACATGTTTAAATTTACTATGTTTTAGTTCCCTTTGACTCCTTATTGTGTTTTATTATTGGTGTGCTACAATATCTTACAAAAAAATATTGATCTTATGATTTTTTCCTACGCTAGTTCAAGTGTTGGTCTTGAAAAGTTTCTATCTTGTATGGTCCACATGCCTCTTTTCTGCCCTTCCTTCGCCTCCTTTTTGAGTTTATTTTAAAATCCCTACCCACCTTAGTTAAAACCATCATTCTTCCACCCATTTTAAGTATATTTAGGTTCATCCATAATTGACCCATCCATGGTAAATAATATGTATCATTTGATTTTATTAGATCAATAAGTGATCATAAAAATTAATAATTTATAACTTGTTCCTTGGAGTTATATCTTTCACCAATCTTAAAATGTTAGAGTCTACCTCATAATATTTATGGGGTGTGAATAAAACCCACATCAACACATTTAATTAATATTGTTATAAACCTTTTTTACCTATCTCAATTAAACAATTGATTACAAATTCTCATTCTCAATTAGCTATTCCTAATTTAATATCTCAATTTAAATTGATTTCTTTTATACTTTTTTACATCCAGAAGAGTGAATTTTCTTTTTCAATTTGGTAGTCTTAAGGTAAATGAGCATGTATTTGTGTTTAAACACTAACACAGACACAAAAAACACAATTCTAAGTCTCAAAATATAAATGCTAAAAAATAACACAACTCTGACTTAAAACCAAAGATAAAGTTAGAATCTAAGTATCATAATAAGGAAATGATCATAATGAAGATTGTTATTTTTACAAAAAATGAGACATTAGAAATTGTAAGATAAAATAAAATATAATTGTTACTACTTGTTTCACTTTTTGATTTAGTGCTTATGATAAGCTTTTAACTTAAAACTATTTGTTTTCCTTCTTTTTGTTCTCACTTATTTTATTTGTATGTTGTCAAAAATAAATGTTATTTTACATATTTTTTCATTAACGCATAAATTTTTACATAATATTTTGAATACTAATTTGTATATAGGTTCTCATTATGTTTTGACTAACTTATTTTTTATAATTCATGATATAACACTTTGTCTCTTGATCCTATTAAATATATTTTATTGTATGAAGATCCTATTTTATGGCATACTTTTTTTATTAAACCAAAGATGTTGTGTTAACTTTTATGTCTTACATGTTATTATGGACCATTTTTGCCACCTCCTTTTTTGGGTCATTGTTCTAATGTGGATTCAACACCTTTATTTCCCATGATGATTCTTAGAGATGTTTTATGATCAAGCCTTCACATATGTAATATTCTTGGCAACACTTTTACTTTTATTGTTTCTCAAGTCATTATAATACTGTAGTTCCTCTCTAAGGAAATTATAATTAAGGGGAGTATTATGTAATATCAAATTCTAATTTTTTTAAAAGGTTTTCTCATCTTTTTAAACCTTAAAATAAAAATTAAAGGGGAGTGTTGGATATTATTATTTATTTGTGTTCATTTTATTACCCTATGTTTATTTACGTGTGTGTGTGTGTGTGTGTGTTTAATCTGAAATTGGAGCGAGAAATCCTAAATTGGTATTGATAAGTTTAATAATATATAAATGAAAATACAAAATGGTGATAATCAGATTAAAATAATCCAATTAAATTCTAAACTTAGATATAAACATACACTAAATTTTTTGTGCTAAAAATAAGTTAACTATATAAAGTACAACTAAGCTATGTATGTGAATGACAAAGAAGTGATATACTTAGTTGGTTATTATACTAAGAGAATGTTATATCCATAGCATTAAGAAAGAAAACTGGATGGAGATTCTATAATAGTCGTCAGAGACTATGAAATGAAGATTATTTCATTGAATAAGCTCAAGTATGTAGCTAACTCAACAACTACATCTATATATGCTACAAAATATATAATTAAACCAAAGTTATAATGTAAAACTTCCTGATCCTATAAAAAAATCACTATGGTTAACATAGTTTCAAAATAATTTAATCAACTTATTTTATCCATTACACCAGCAAGATAATTTACACATTTACCTAAGTCCCTAGCTTCAATACTCCTATGGTTACTAGAGTGTTATCTTATATCTCTCCCTCATCCTATCAAGGTTGATATGAGTCAAAATCTACCCAAAAGATATAATGTAAATGCTTATAATAATTATCATTAGGGACCAGGTCATTTTACAAGCAAATGCTTTACCTGAAAAAACAAGATCAAAGATCTTATTGATGAACAAAATCTTACATTTGAAGATCCTCCAAACAAAATAGGCTCATAACCTAGTGATCACCACAAGCAAAAAATACTACGTGAGGCAACCTTACTTTTATCTTATTTAATAATTTCATCTCTTGTATCCATTAAGCTCTTGTTATTATTGAGATGAGTAATCAATGCTTCTTTATCTTCTCTCTAGAAATAGGTTTCTACACTAACATTTTCCATTACTTCATAAATGAACATTTTAAAATTTATAAAAAAGTATAACAATTGAAAAAAATTTAGAAAACCCTAATTTATCCTAGGATTCAATGTTCAAAGATCACATTCACCAAATGTTTAATGCTAAATTAGATAGATGAATCCTAATTTGGTCTTAACACGGTTAAGAATATAGAAATGATAATACACACAGGTGTTAATCATATATACAATAGGCCAAATAAATATTAAACTTAGATATAAACATACATTAAATCTCTTATTCTGAGAATAGGCTAAATATATAAATTATAAATAAGATATGCATGGAAATATCAAAGTAGTGATATACTTAACTAGTTCTAATGCTAACATAGTGTTGAATCTAGAACAAGGAAAAAATTAGGTGGAAGGAGATTCTAGAACAATCATCAGATTTTGAATAGGATATTTATAGATTTATAAACACTAATGTTAGCATGGGATAGTTGCATTTACACTACTATATGTGTTTGATACAAGTGTTCTATATGGAATACTTGATAAAAATGGATGTGATGACCTAGAAACTTATACATTTAATTTATCTTTAACTCAAATTTATTTAGATCTAGATTATGGATTGTCACTCCTTATAAATTTTTAAAACTCTAGTTCTTCATCTCCATGGTGACTTTGGGGGAAAAGGGGTTACTAGGCACACACCATCAAGTTGACCCCTAATACCCCTCTGTTAGTGAACACTATCTATATAAACAATACTCTAAAGAGGGCTTTAGATTTATGTAGTTCTTCCCTACATGTTAATTTATGTGTGAATCATATAATATGTGAAAAACAAGTACAATAGTGACCTAGATTATAACTTGATAAATCAACCTCTTAGGCTTCTCTTTTAGTACTTCATACTTATAAATGTGTTTTACATATGACTAGTATCGAAATAGGGAAGATTTTTTGAATTGAATATTATTTGAATGTTCTTTGATATGAATACATGGTATTTTTACCATGTCATTAGGTGAATAATGAGTGAGGGTTGATCTTGTATTTATATCAATCCCTTTGGATAAGTAACTCCTATTAAAGCATTTAGGCCGACCACTAAGATAAGTTTCATTTGTAAAATAGATAGATTTTGGGTACTTGACACTTGTGTTGGGTTAGGACACTAACATTGATTAGTGTCTACCTCGTATATTAGTGCCCAAGTAGGAAATTAGGTACATGTACAAAACTTATGAAGTGGAAGATAGATATATTTTAAGTATTTTAGGCAAGATATAAGGCCTAGGTCATCAAAATAAAATTAGTCAGACTAAGAGATATAGTATAAGGGGCACAAAGTAGCACAAATGGGAGACTTGTAGAAATAAGAAAGGTCCATAACTAAGAGGAATCACCAATTTCTAAGTTTCCCAAGTGTACAAGATTGAGGTGTTATATAGTCCATAAATATTGTCTACAGTGTGTATGTTTTCTTATTATACAAATATTTAACTAACATATTCTAGATCTTATGAGGTGTCACTTATTTTTACCCTTTTAAAGAGAATATTGGATTTATATTTCTCATGTGACTCTTTTCACACTTGTCACACATTGTATAGATACTAGGCACACACTAAGAAGGTTGTGTAAGGTCATGAAATAGATTGTTTGTAACTTTTCATTCCTTTCTCACTCTATTATAAAGTTCTATCTTCTTCTCTCTCACACTTAAATTCATTTTTTTCTCTATTTTATTTTTTTACCAAGATTTAAATTGGAGAATATTGGTTTGTATTTTTTTTAATGCATGTGGGGTTTTATTCCATTGATTCACTTTTCTCACTTGAAAAATCATGTCTCACATTTATGGTTTGACTTACTTTGAGGTAATATTGTACCTTTGGGTGTTTTTATTTAATGTTTTCAACATAATTTTTTAACGATCCTGTCATAATTTATTTCACTAGGTAAATCAATAGATTGAAACCTTGCAAGATAAGAAGTTGAGATAAGATAACTTTCACAATGACAAAATTTACATTCATTCTAACCTAAAACCATAATATTTTTGTATGAAGTATATCTTCCCAATAAACTATCATAGAGAGGAAAAGAATTAACTATTTCCAAATGGCACTTATGGTCGCCATGGTGGACTAATATTCCTTTAGAAAATAAATAAATAGACATAATACAACTCACAATAATCCATTTCAAACATCATCTCACCCATTTTCAACTGAAAATAAACTACAAAGCATATGAGCATACCTAAAGATTAAATGCCATCGAGAAGAAGATAAAATAAAATATCAAGAATCCCAAAAAAAAACTTTTCTTGAGCTTCACTAAAATTAAAACTTTTCTTGAGCTTCACTAACATTAAGATCTTATGCCATAATGAGAAAACAATTAGGGTTTACAAAGAACATGGTTGTTTCCCTTGCAAGCTTATAAAAAAAACCTATGCACTAATTTATAATTACTATCAAGTTTATCACAACATGCTAGTGGAGGGTGATGCCCTTAAATGACATGTACCGTTTGACCAACCATCACCTTTCTCATTCAATTGTCAATATTTAAAAAAAATATTAAATACCATCTCTCTAACATATTCTTCAACTTACCATGTTTTACAAGGTTTCCAATGTTTCAGGTGCCATTTAAAATAGAATTATAAATTATGGTTTACACTAAACATCCTGCAAACAATTATCTTCAAACTAATGTCTAGGATCTCATAACATGGAAATTGAGTTCATTTTAAACGCTGAAAAGAAATGAGTGAAATATCGCATTTGACCTCAAAATTTGAAATGTGTCAAGGTCAAATGACTTTAACAGACAATATACAAGCTTCCAAAAACTCAAATGGATAACTATGTCTACAAAACTGAATGTTGATTTGGGTGTCACAAAATAGAATACATATTATGTAGATGCAACAATTTTGCAATGTTTGACTGTACGAAATGAAGCAACCATAACATCTCAAAATTCTGCTATTTACTAATGAAGGTTGCCATCAATCCAACTTACTTTATTTGAGTGTGCACTCTTGTGATAATTATGCATTGTTCACTTGTAATATCAAAACATGAAATAAGTAGAGACCATAGCATGCAAACATATTTGGATTCAAACTAACGTTTAACTTGTAAAACAAAAAAAAAATCCTCTGTTAAAAAGAAAATGGTACAATCATTGATGCTTGAAAACAACCGCAAGGGTATACGAACACTTATATTTGTAGAGAAAGGGGTGTAAATTTTATCAATAATACAATCACAAGAAACTTCAGGGCTAACTTGCTTTCTCTCATGTAAAAGGTTTTCTTTCAAAAATAAGCTTGCTTCCCTCTTTTTCATGCACGCCTTTTTTGGTTTGTAAATGATCATTCAACCATAATATACTGGTCATTTCATAAACCTTTAACTCCTTCAATTCTATGCCATGGATGATTGTCAAGGAAGTTATCCTTTACACGGAGTCATATCGACGATCATTACTTTCCACAGGGAAAGTTGGTTCATGACGTGGTTGGTGTCCTTTACTCACCCGATTGATAAGTACTAGGCCATCCAAATTAGGTCACGGAAGGAGGATAGTGACATTAGGTTAAAGTCTTATTTATGTTTTCTTTAAATAAGTAAAAGATCTAGACATAGCTTGAACCGAGATAAGATGAAATTTAATTGTAATATGGCTCATATGCCTACTATAAAGTTTTAAAAAGATGGATATCATTTTTAAGTTTAGTTAACATTAATTTTTTTAATAAAACATGCATCTGATTTTAAACTTTAATTAACATTATTTTTTTTATAAATTCATTATTTCATGGTATTTAAAATAATATACTTGTAAAATTTGAAAGAGTGGACTAAAGATATTATATTTGGTACGTTCAAATTCTAAATAAATTTTAATAAATACATGTTATTGTGATGAAGATTTCATACGATGAGTTTAACTTTAAATAGTAAATTTAAATGTTATCATTTAAATACTAGTTTTTTTAAGATAAATTTATAATATATTATTAATGTTATTTATTAAATATATTTATTTATTAACTTTATTTTTGATTAAAATATTAACTTTTGTGAAATTAAATTAATGTTTATATATTTTTAATTTTAATAATATTATATTTTTTATTTTTTATTATTATTTAAATATGTTTACAATATATTTTATACTGATGAATTGTAGGTGAATTGATTAAGTGACTTGATTCTTTAAAGCACCATCTATGAAAAGTTGGATGCGACTGATTATTGGTATTTTTAAATAGGGTAAGATGGTTCATTGATATTCTTGTAAAAGTTTTACTGAAATGTGTGTGTGTGTGTGTGTGTGTGTGTGTATGATTAAACTTTTAAAATAATAAGAAGTAATGAAGAAGATATAATATCTTAGAAGTTAAAATTTAAAATATATAAATATCAATTTAAGTTTAAAAAAATTTAAAATATAATTTTTTTAAAGTTAAATTGATATTTATATTTTAAATTTTAACTTCTAAGACGATATTATTATTATTATTATTATTATTATTATTATTATTATTATTATTATTATTATTATTAAATAAAGAGTAAGGAATAGAATATACGTGACAAAACAATGTGACAAAATTATAAATGAATAAAATCATTGTTAGAATAAGAATGAACTCATAAAATGTGTCAAATGTAAAAATAAAATACTAGTTAAATAATTTGAAGTACAAATGAGATAACAAATAGATAACATGGTAATATATCATGCACAAAAATCTCTAGATGAGAAGAAGATTTTAAAGATAAATATATTTAAATCTATTTTTTGAGGAAAATATAAAACATAATAATGAATAAATTCCAAGACATCTCCAGATGAATTACAATGTTGAGGTTAGTTAATTGTGTACTAAAAACTCTAGGTAATAGACCACATGATGATGATGATGATGATGATGATGATGATGATGATGATGATGATGATGATGATGATGATGATGATGATGATGATGATGATGATGATGATGATGATGATGATGATGATGATGATGACGACGATGACGATGACGATGACGACGACGACGACGACGACGATGACGACATCACAATTGAGAAGAATAAGAGAAAAACATACAGTTCATTCCAATGAAAATATTGGCATAATTTGAAGAATTTATAAATAGGTTTTCACTATGGCCAATAGAAATTTCCTTTGCTAAGCATGTGTTATATTATTCAAAAAAATTATTTAGGGATGAAATTTTCTCTAATACCCAAAGGTCATAATTATAATAGAGATCGACAAGAGAAAAGGAAAATTGATTTTCATCATCGAATAAAATGATTTTTTTTGAATTAGAAAGAATAAGACTCAAGTTTTCAAAAACAGATTCAACATATAAAATATATATTGAATAAAAAAGTAATCTTCATTGAAGTATATTTGTTGCATAACATAGACTAATGATTTTGTGGGATATTTTAAGAAAATTTACAAATAAGTTTTAGAGTTAGGTCGGTCATTTTGATGGGATTGTTGGGGAAATTATCTTGTAGTAGTGATACACTACCATACAATAGTAACAAATGCACAAAACTATTATGGGTAAGATAAAAATAGTTTTTAATTTGGATAAGGTATTTAGACAAGAAGAAAAGAGGACTCATAGAGGATTCATCAACTTCCGACAAATTTTAACAAGATATACATCAAAGAAATGATAATTGAAAATTATTGATGAGAAAAACTAATGTGCATCAAATCTAATTACCAAAGAAAAATTTGACAATGTTATTCATCTATTTACAATAAATTATAACGTACATAATCATAATATAAGGATATTAAAGTCATTAAAACAACCAATTATCTAGAGCATTACAATGAAAATAAGAAGTACTAATCTATTAGGGAGTTAGAATGATAAATTAGATGTGGAATTATAAATTTCTATTTTTACATTTACACAAATGTAAAATTTGTTTCATTATGATGTATATTATCCATTTAGATGAATATGAAATGTTTCATTAATTAACATTTAATGTAATGTTTATTACACATTTAGATGAATATGAATAATTATATTATTTATCAAAGATTAATTTTAGTAATAAAAATTCTACACATCAGGTAAAACATATATTACTAATAGAGATATTTTAAATATTTTTATTCAAAAAAACAAGAAATATCAATCTCAAGAAGCCTATTAAAGCGATATGAAAAATCTAATAAAAATGTCAAGAGATTGATATCTCTTTAAATTTTTTTAAATAAAAATATTCAAGATGTCTATATTAGTAATTATTCCCCTACATTTTCATTATTTAACTTATATTGAATTTATATTTCACACTTTATAAAATTAAGGTTTCACACTCTATTACAATATAGCTGTTATCAGTAAATATTTTTTTATTAACTTTTTCGATCTTATTGTGTTATATAAAACAGGATATAATTGGAAATGTCCATTTAAAAAATGTTCATACAGTTTTTCATAAAACTCCTTCATTTTATACTATGTAATGTTAGTTTCTTTGATTCAAGATTTGTAGACAAGTTCGTATTGGGCCGTGCAGCTTATAATTACCCTTTGCTTGGGTAGCTCGATGACATGTCCAAACTTGTTTTAAAAGAGTCAATACTTAACTAGTTTTTTAATATATATATATATATATATATATATATATATATATATATATATATTAAAAATAAATACAAGATATTGATATACGACAATGGTGTAGGGGTACTTGCATATAAAAACATCAGGTTAAAATATCATTTAACAATGCCTAATGAAGTGTTGAATCAAACACCTAGAAAGATCTTGGAAAGATTTCGGAAATTTGGCTTTTTAGATTGATATCATAAATTTTTTTTAATTATTTTATTTTAATCTTTCGATTTTTTTATTAATTTTATGTTTTTTCATTGGATGTAAAATACCATTTAACAATGTTTAATGAAATTTTAAATCAAACTTTTAGAAAGATTGGATTTTTAGTTTTTTAGAGTAATATTATCAAGATTTACAAATCATTTTATGTTTGTTAGTGCAATTGATTTGTTCATGTTAATTATGTGTTATTTTTTTATCTTTTTCAAATTAATAAATATTGTTTTTTTCTTTTTCTTTTTTTAGTATATTTGAAGGTATTATATTGAATTATTGAATTACATAGAATGTCCATATTTTTTGTTTATATTTTAGAAATAAATATATAGTGGATTTAGTGATTTTTTTTTGGTTAAGTAGGCACCAGTAAAAGATATCTACATCATCAAAAATATCTAGGGTATGATCCTGACTTTAATCGTTTGCCTCTTTGTATTAGATATTTAGAAATATCTGTACCTTTGCGGATGGATATAAGCAACCACCATCCTCATCAGGGGGACTACAACTCTTTCAATAATATTACATATTGACAATAAAACTTTGATTTTAATGGATATATAGCGTTACGATTAGCCTATACCCATATAATTTGTTAAGTACCCATTAAATTATATGGAAAAATTGTAAATCTATAAACAAAATTTATATAACATAAACAGTACCAACAAAGTTTTATAAGATTAGTTTAAATAAAATTATTGTTAAAGATTACAGAAGTACTTTATGATCAAATAAACTTTATTTCTTATCTATTTATAAAACCAAATAATCCCAAAGTTAAAGTAAAGATTTAACACACACACACACATATAATTCATTCTAAACTTCAAAAATATATAATTTAATTCAATCATTAATATATGAACACATATACATAATTTATATAAAATAGTAAGAAATAAACATTATTAAATATATATATATATATATATATATATATATATATATATATATATATATATATATATTTCCTTTAAATTTTAGAATATTTTATATAATAATTCAAAAAAATTAAATTTAAATCAATCCCTTTAATATTTGTACTCTTTTATATAATATAAATTCAATCAAGATACATTTTCAATATCTATTAACAAATGTTTGGGGATGAGGGGGGTGTTAGAAAATTAAAAAAAATCTATATTACAAGATGTATAGTTGAAAAATAAAATCAACATTTCAACCAACTAAAATTAATTAGAAAAAAATCTAAAACAGAATAGGGTGAGGGGAGATAGGAATGATCAGACAAAAAACATCTATATTATGAAATTATATATTATGAAAATATATAACTGAAAAATGAAATCAACATCACAATTAAACAAAATTAATTTGAAAATTTCTAAAATAAGATAGGAAATTGGAAAATTAAAAAATATCTATATCACAAAATATGTAACTAAAAAATCAAATTAATATTACAATCAATGAAAATTAATTAGAAAAACACTACAAACTAATTAGAAAAACACTTACAAACAATTGGAATAGGTTTTTAGAGTCCCATTGTACAATAATGCAAAATAAAAACAATGATTTCAATTCTATGATCGTCTTGTTTCATTTTAATGTTTGCAATAGGAATCTCAGTTGTTTCTAACAAATTGGGTTTACAAACGATGTTTAAATTACAACAGAGCATTTTTATGTTGATTAAATATAAGCAACTTTCTCGGATAACGATGCGGTAAAGCATAAACAGTAAATTCACTGGTCATTACAGTGACCGTCTCCTTTAGATTCAAATGCAGATAAGATAATTTAAATGACGTCTAACAAGGTGGTTCGACCATCAAATTGTGCATCCTATCCATTCAGCCATGAATAATGCCACCTGTGTTGATCTCAGCGCTCTCTTCGGATATCGTGTGGCTCTCTCTTCATTATAAAAAGACGCTTGCACGTCCCTTTCTTATTAACAAAGCAGGCCTGCCTTAATTCTCCTGACAATTTTAGATTCTCAAAAATACTTCTACTTATCATTTTTCTATGATTGCAGATCAATGAATCAGAATTTACGTTTATTGGCTCTAATTTTTGAACTGTAATGACTCCACACCACCAGAATATTTGAAATGTCAAAGTTGAAAAATAATGCTGCCATTAAAATTGCGGGCCATTGCTGTTAAACATGACCTCAATGGCATACGGAGCTGTATTACAAATTGGGCCATGGCTGTAGGCTTGATATTAGTTGGAGAAACACGAGTGTCGAAATCAATTGAATGCGAATATTGGGTCTTTTCATACCTAGAGACTGCACAGTATCTCAAGTCAAATATAAAAGGAAGAACTGGGTGCCTCATTTAGCAGTATCAATTTCCAACTAGTTTGATTCTATTAAAATTTCAAGTAAAATGGAGGCAAACAATGCTTTGGCATATGCAAAATCGGGGGAGATTGTTTTGATCTTCCTGATTGCTTTTCTTTACGCCAATACTTATGTCCATGCTCGTCCAGCTACGTTTTTAGAGGAGTTTCGGATAACTTGGTCTGACAATCACATCCTTCAAACTCCTGCAGGGAATGCCATTCAACAGAAATTGGACCACTTTTCAGGTGATCTCCTCACAAATATTGTTAATGGTATTTTTTTTCGAAATTTGAGATTTGAGATTGTTTTTAGGGGTAAGAGACACTATAATAATTTCTGAATAATGCTACATATAATTTCTGAATAATGTTACATATAGAATTTTGAATCCAACGTTTTGATCCTATACTAGAACCAGAGAGAAGCCTTATATTTTATATATTTTTTAATTGTTAAGATTATCATTATATAAAAAGAACAGTTTAAAAGGAAATGTGTTTGATTCATGTTACAAAGCTCCCTATGTTTATTTATATTTATGTAATTTTAGATTGTTTTAAAAAAAATTATCAGTTGGATAATTTATGGTTTACTAGAATTGTTATAGTAATGTATTTGATGGCTTTGGACATTTGTTTTTTTTCTTTCTCAGGGTAATAATTATCGCGCAGAATTTATGAATATTGTATTTGATACACAGGTGCTGGATTCGATTCAAAGAAGCAGTATCTTTACGACTCTGTTAGCATGAAACTCAAGCTTGATCCTGGGGATTCTGCAATAACTAGTGGCAATGGTTTGTGCAAACCCTAAATGCTCTTACATTACATAAGATACATTATCTTTACCTTTTTCAAGAAGAAATTCTATGAACAAGATTGTTGTTTCCTGTTTGATATAATTCCGTTCTCTCTTTATTTCTTTACACGGATTCTTTATCTTCACTATTACTAATATTTAATGGCTATTGATTCCCTTGAAAAACCAGTTTCTACTGGTTCCATAGCCATTGAAATTTTATGATGTGCTAGACAATTACTATATATTCTCAGTAAAATCTGTCACCATGTACAGTAAACATCATGTGGTTGGTTATATATAGTTTAGCATTAAAAATTTCACATTGTTTGCCAGATGAATTCAGACAGACAATATCAGGGATGAATTGGACTTTGTGTTTAGATTCTCTGTTAATGAGGTACCTATTCGAGTATACAAGAACAATGAAGTGAAACGGATCCCTTATCCAAAGTCTCAGCCCATGGGGATTTATTCCACTTTGTGGGAGGCAAAGAGGTGGGCTAGAGAAAATAGACTGGAGTAAAGCATCATTTTATGCTTATTACCAAGATTTTGACACAGATGCTTGTACAGTGCCTAGTATAGCTGTCACTACCTCTCTTCCTGCACTGTGGACTCGTGTTTATACATTAATGTCAGAGACAGTTAACAAAAAATAACATAAAAATAAATATGAGAGACTTAGATTGCTACGGCAATCCTGAAAAAGATTTTATTAATCTTCTTGATCTTCTTGATCTTGCATTAAAAAACTGCACCCAAGGGTTCATTAAATAGATTTTGAAAGCAAAAATAACTGAATAACAAACTAAAGATTAACTACAGTCTTTGCATGCAAACTGAGACTAAACTAATTCTCTAACTAATCTAAAACTGTTGTTTAACAGTTATTGTGCATGCAGACTGTGTGCATGAGAAGGAGCGAACAAGAGAGAGAGGTGGAACAGACAGTTAACAATAAGTGGAGAAATTATCTTCAGTCTTTAACACTCCCCCTTAATTTCTACCACTAACTACTTCAGCATTTATAATGCCTAAATTTTGTCTTAGATAATCAAATATCTCCTTTACTAATGCCTTTGTGAATATTTCTGCCAATTGGTCTTCAGATCTATAGAACTCCAGATGGATTTCTCCATTGTTCACTAACTCTCTGATAAAATAAAATCTTGTATCAATGTGCTAGCTCCTCTTGTGAAAAACATGATTTTTTGATAATGCAATTACTGATTTGTTGTCACAAAAGATTGGTGTTGACTCCTTCTATGCTTGTAATAAATCTGTCAATACTCTCCTCATCCAAGTTGCTTGACATGTTGCTGATGTGGCTGCTACATGCTCTGCTTCAGCTGATCAAAGTGTCACTATAAGTTGTTTTTTGGATGCCCATGTGACCACACATGTTCCTAAAATAAAGGCATGTACAGAAGTACTCTTCCTTGTCATCAATGCTGCCTACAAAATCACTATCAGTATAACCAATCAAATAAAAAATATTACTTGTGGAATATAAAATTCTATATTCTGTTGTTCCTGCCACATATCTCAATATCCTCTTTCCAACTTGCCAATGTTAGTCTTTTGGCGACTCCATGAATCTAGAGATTAAACTGACCCCATACATGATATCTGGTCTTGTAGCTGTAAGATACATCAAACTACCAACTAGTTTTTTGAATGTTGTAGAATCAACATTAGACCCTTTGTCTTCTTTGCCAATTTTGGTCCCTGTAGCAACTAGTGTAGGTGTTGGTTTACAATTCAGCATCTTAAATGCCCTTAACACGTCCTTTGAATATTTAGTTTGACAAATAAAAATTCTCTTCACTGATTGTACAACTTCTATGCCCAAAAATTACTTCATTAATCCCAAATCTGTCATTTCAAATTCTTTCTTCATTGCTTATTTAAATGTGTCTACAAACAAATCTCTAGTAAAAATCAAATCATCAACATACAAACACACAATCAAAATATAACCTTCTTTGTTGATTTTTGTGTATAATGTAGGCTCACTATAGCTTCTACTAAGTCCACTGTTTGTCATGTATGAATCAATCCTACTATACCATGCTCTTGGTGCTTGCTTGAGACCATAGAGCGCCTTCTTCAATTTATAGACTTTTTCTTCATGTCCATGCACTTCATAACCTGGTGGTTGTTTCACGTACACTTTTTCATCTAGAAAACCATTCAAAAATGCTAATTTGACATCCATTTGATATGCATTCCAATTCTTTTGAGCAACTATTGCTAAAACCATTCTAATAGTATCAAATCTAGCAATTGGAGCAAATGTTTCATTATAATAAAATTCCATGTTCTTGTGCAAAACCTTTTGCTACTAACCTTGTCTTGTGTTTTTCAACATTTCCTTCTGCATCAAATTTGGTCTTATAAACCCATTTGACTCCTATGCAATCCTTACCTTTAGGTAGATTAGTTAGATCCCATGTTTGATTTCTTTCAATGGCATTCATCTCTTCATCCATTGCTTTTATCCAATGTTCCTCATTAACTGCTTCTTCATAATACATAGGATCATGAGAGAAAAGAGCAAAATTTTGAACACAAAACTAACTTCTCTTCTTCTTGATTATAAATCTCATTCAAGTTTCTCATTTTCTTACCTTTAAATCTTGATCTTAAAGTGGCAAGAGTTGGATTTGATTCATCACTTACTTGTGAATCTGGAGTAGGATGACATGCATGACCAAATGATTCAGCTTGTGCTAAGCTCCTAGGTGTTCTTATTGGAGTGCTTGTTCTTGCTTGTGGAGAGGATTGATCACCTTGCAAATTTTGTTCTTCAGATTATTATTCATTTTGGGGAATCGGTGCTCCAATTGTGATGGTTTTACCAATGCTACCATCCCATGCTTCTTCTTCCTTAAATTCAACATCTCTGCTAATAATCACTTTCTTTGAAATGGGGTTATACAACTTATAAGCCTTTGATTCTTCACTATAGCCAATAAAAATGAATTTTTCACCTCTATCATCAAGTTTTCTTCTCAATTTAGATGGTATAAGAGAATATGCAATACAACCAAAAATTCTGAAATGAGATACACTATGCTTCTTACCACTCCAAACTTCTTGTGGAATTCGATCTCTGACACTCTTTGTTGGGCTTCTATTCGAAATATATACTGCACATGCTATTGCTTCTACCCAATATTCATTTGACAAATGTTTGGCCTTCAACATGCTTCTAGCCCTCTCCATGATTGTTCTATTCTTTCTTTCTGCTACATCATTCTGCTATGGTGTGTACCTTGTAGTCAGTTGCCTTTTAATGCCATGATATTTGCAAAAATCTTCAAATTCATTAGACATATATTCACCTCCTCTGTCTGATCTAAGTACCTTAATGTAAAGGCCACTCTGCTTTTCAACCATAGCCTTGAATTTTTAAACTTTCCAAAGGCTTCAGACTTATTTTTGAGAAAATATATCCACGTCTTTTTGCTAAAGTCATCAATGAAGGTTAGAAAATAATAACTACCTCCAAATGATGGAATTTGCATTGGTCCACATAAATCACTATGGATTAGCTCCAATATTACCTTTGCTCTATATGAGGCTCCTACTGGAAAGCTCTCTCTATGCTGTTTTGCCAGAATGCAACTTTCACATGAACTTCCTCGTTGTTCTATTGGTGGTAATCCCTTCACAATATTTTTCTTTTATAACAAATCCAAAGTCTCATCCCATTGGGATTTATTCCACTTTGTGGGAGGCAAATGACTGGGCCACCAGAGGTGGGCTAGAGAAAATAGACTAGAGTAAAGCACCATTTTATGCTTATTACCAAGATTTCGACACAGATGCTTGTACAATACCCGGTATAGCTATCATGACCTCTCTTCCTGCACTGTGGACTCGTGTTTATACATTAAGTGGATTTGGACCTCATTTAGTCAAAATAAGTTGAATATCAAGATATCTCAACTTTTGTGTTGATTTCAAAAGTCTATCAAGGCATCGATGGGAAATCATGAAAATAAAGTACGATTTAATTTCACTTTTAAATTTCAAAGTTAGGAAATTAAATTTTTAGAATATTAATGTTATTTTTTCCTTACGTAGAAATATATACAATGTTGTTATAATTCACAATCATAATCGAGGAAAAAAATTAATGAGATGAATTTTAGTCTTTACCGCCACTCTCATTTCAACAATAATATATATAATTTAATATTAGAACAGAATATTATCTATATAATAATATTGGGTAAATACGTCAAAAGCTATTTTACTTTAATAAAAGAAACTTTTCTTTTTATTTGAACTCTAAAACTTACGAATAAATCATATCTTTTGGATATAATTTTAAACTTATTAGTTAATTGTATTTTCATAAATAATTTTTAAATTATGAATTAATTAATTATATATTTTTTATTTAATTAATTACTTTTAATTTAACATAATAAACCATTATTCAAAACCTAGAAGAAAAAATATAATATATAAAATCTTCTTTTATCATGCAAATCTCTTAGCAAGGGCGAGTCTCGTGTTTGAATCTTCTACCGAAATTGTAGAAATCAACAAACACTGAAACTCAATTATTAAATTTTAGTTCTAAATTAATTATTCTCCCAGTTTGAATTAAAACGCTCCACCTCCCTAAGTTCTACACCCACTGTAACACATGCAAAGTAAAAACGGAATACCACATAAGAGATAGTTGTAAAAGGGAGCGAGCAATAGTAAAGGGAGCGAGCAGAAGTAAAAGAGGGATAGACCAACGTTTCAGCTGAAGAGAGGAAAAGAATCTCGTAAATAAATTTTTTAAGGGTTTTCAGTTATTTCATTAAATAGAAATAAATGTTAAACTTTTAGTCCTATAGATGAATTGCTAACCTAGTAACCTTAAAACCCTACCTTTAGCTGTAATTTCAATGAGATACTCATAGAGACTATTGTATTTAGTTAGGGAGAAATTTTAAGCATTTAAGAAAAATAAAATTAAGACTCTAATCTTAGGTGTTACAATCTTAAGCTTAGTTACCTAAAATGGATTTCAAACAAAGTAAGACCTATTGGTAGATAGAATTATGAGTTACGTGCATTTTTATACAAAGCCATAGTGAAATTATTTGGATGGAAAAACTTTATTTAGTTTGTCAAAACCTTTGAACAAACTTATGGGATTATTATGTTAATCAACATGATATGTGTGTGTGAGAAATCTGACGTTGAAAAATTAAAACGCCGACTAGTTCACTTTTGTACATATCAATTATGAAAATTATAATCTTTACATATAGTTGTTTATAAAAAAAATAATCTATTTTTGTTTCCTATATATTGGAAATTAAAGTTCTTGTTAATTATCATTGAAAATAGTATAATAATATATTTTTCATAAAGGATTTATTTAACATTAAATTCAAGTTCAATGTAACACTCTTAAAGTTCTAGAGTTTTTTTTTTACCTAAATAAACTACAGAAGTAATTGTCTAAAATATCATTGTTACAGATTTATTTTCTACTTTCCTACTCAATAATTATCTTTTCAAAAATAATGCAATAAATTACTTCAAGTATTCTTTAACTTTTAAATCTCAACTTAGACCAAGAAATTAAGGTTACACAAAACTATTCAATATTCGGTATAAGTGATGCCTCTAGTTCATGTTTATGGATAATACCATCACGCTTGAATGATGTTTGGGCATCATCCTTATAAATCATCAGGGAGAAATAAGGACTATGTCATGTCATTAATACCAAGGGGTAGAATAGTCCCTCTTAGTCAACAACACTAATTAAGATAAAAAATGACTTTAATTACCTTAAACAATTCTCACTTGTGAACTTATGAAACATAAATGGAGAAAGTATATTTTTTGCTCAAAACTCGATATCAGCAAAAAAAAGTAACAAAAACTAAGATTGAGAGCGTTTAATTATTATCAAGAAACCACCAACCTTATGGCTCTTAGACAATGAAACTTTGGCAACAGTAATCGTATGGATTAGGTTATCTAAAGCAAGAATCAAAAATATTGTTGATGTAAATAAAATGTAGAAATCATGGGTGTAGCTTGAAAATTATTTTTTCTATTTATTGTTAAGATTTAGGGTTGGTTTAGTTAAACAAGTATTTAGTCACTTAATCTAATACTTTTACACTCTTGTTTAGGTATAAATCATAGAGGAACTATCTAAGGAATTGGGCCCTAGAAAAGGGCTGCATACCTAGACCTACAATTCATAGGAAACTAAGATTAAAAAATAGAACTACATGAATAATACACCTTGATCCTATTCAAAAGTAGGTACGTAGGTAGTCTAAGAAGTGAAGGACTCTTCAAGAATGTAGGTGATAGGACAGGATTGGGGTTATGCACTAAAAAATATTAATGTTAAATAAAAAGGTAAGACCATTATAATAAAGTCCTAGTTTAGATAAACAAAGCAAAGATAAGAATTATGTGATATACTCAGAAAGATTTCGGTTGGATCATCATAGTTTTTGAAGCTTTAAGCCAAATTTTGAGGTGGAATATGACTATTTGATATATGTTTATACTCCTGTCACAGTGATCTCGATGCTTATCCAATAGAGATGAGTGGTGAAAAATGAACGATTCAAGATTCAGTTGATCCTGATGAGTCAAGTCTCTATTCAGAGCATAATTTAATCATATGTAGATGCCTAACCTATATGGTTAGATGCTTGCCTATTTGACAAATGATATTAGATGCCTAACCTATATGGTTAGATACTTGCCTAGTTTGCAAAGGATATCTGATAGGATAAAGTATACTCAAGTTATATACGTAGATAAACATTAATTAAAAATAATAATTGTGTTTGAGAATAGGAAATGTGGTCATTACATTGTGTTATCAGAGCCTAGGTTTGAAAGCTATGCCTTAAGCCTACTATGACCTATGCTTAGTAAAAGATTAATTATTGATGTTAACTTGTTGAGAAAACTAAAAACTATGATAAAATTAATTTGGTTAAAAGTGGTTGTTCAGACATGGCTTATGAAAAAACATCAAGAAAAGGAAAATGAAAAATAGAAAAGAACAAGGGGAAAACATAACTTCCCTCCACTTCGAAAGAACCTATTTACATTTTTGATTTAGATACAATAGCTGTAATCCAACGTAAACTCAAATATTTAAAAGTGGAGATAGTTAAAACAAAACTAGCTATGATTGAACCTATAGTCAAACATCTATCGAAGAGGCCATTATTAAAAGAGATTTTATGTTTAGAATGGGTTATGACACACCTTAGATAAGCCCTAAAGTATGTAAGTAATATAACCAATGTCACTGAAATGTGGTTCCCTTAGAAGATAAAATTGTCAAAGAAATAGAACTACATGGAGAAGATTATATTTAAAAGAAATTTTAATCAATGTTATATAGACATATATATGTTATAGTCATAAATCTTATCCTCTATAAAGCTAAAAACACCCTATGTAATAAAAATATGAATGAGATTATCAAATGCTTACTTTTTGTCAATCCTATGTGTGACTATGATCAATAATAGAATGTATGAGAAAAATTAAAGTTATCCAAAAGAGATATATGTTATCAATTATCTTGAATGAAAAATTAAGGGATTGTGTTGTTTCCATCAGAAAACCAAATGGCAAGACCTAGACGATCAACTAGGAATCGAAGGGAAAATTTGAGATATGTAGAACCCAATAATAAAAATGTTGAAAAATAGGTTCCAAAAAATAGAGAACAGAGGATAGAAGCCCTCATCAATTTGTTTATTGAGCAAAGAGACAAAATGGACTCACTTGAGTAGGTGATTAATGATCCTAGGTCAAGGCAATACAATATAGAAAACATAATAGAACCTAACCTTGAAAATCCACCTGAATAAGATATACCACCAGCCAATGAAATGGAGGTTGTAGCTCTTAGAATTGAAGTTCTATTTTTTGATCTTAGCAAGAATTTGAAGAAGATTTTACCCCTATGTCTGATGGGAAATAATTAGGTGAAAGAGTTGAGAATTGGGTAAATGAGTTGGAGAAGTAATTCAACTTGAGAAACTATAATGATGAAACTAAGGTGTTATGGGGATCCTACTAACTGGTAGGAGAGGTATCTAGTTAGTGGACTAACACGAAGGAATTAAAAAAATAACCAAGGAAAATTTGACCTAGGATCAGTTTGACTACCATTTCAGGAAGAGATGGTTACCCCATTTATTATATGATGAGAAGATGACTAAATTTTATAACTTAAATTAAGGAGGCATGACATTCTAAGAGTATTGGGATAGATTCACCAAATTACTTAAGTATGTGCCCATGTATTATAAGGATGAAAGAGGTAAGACTAGAAATTTCATCCTAGGACTGAATGCAAACATAGGAGTGGAAGTAAATATGCATAACCCTGAGAACATGAATGAATTGATAGAAAAATATTTAAAATAGGAATGGAAATTATAAAACCTAGCTGTAGTAAGACAAAAATTTAACAATGACAAAAATAGAGCCTGCAAAAGGAATCCAGATTTTAGGAAAGAGCATGTTGTGGATAAAGACCTAAGAACAAATCGAATAGGTAGAGCACCCCCACCAAATCAAAATGAAATTAATAGTTTTGTAAGGTACAAAAATAGAGGATGAGATAATAGTATGAATGATCAAAGAAATTACAATCACCCAATGTATCCTCCATAGATTTTAGGTGGAAGAAATGATGCCCTGAGGAACCTAGTAGCAAAAGGGCCACTAAGAGGATGTTTCACTTGTGGAGTAAATCACTTTGACTAGTAGTGCCAAAGGATATAAGGATAGATAAGGGTCAATCAACCTTAAAGAGGACCACAACAAAGGATCAATGTTATAGTAAGGAATCACCAAAATAGATACTAGAATATTCTAGTTAAATATACATGTATATTATTGGGTAAAACCATTTCAATTATCATAGATACCCAGTTCATCAGAATGTTTTATTTCTCCTGAATTATTAATAAAAATGTGTCTCCCAGTGAATCACATGAATTCAACATGGACAATCTAGTATGCGGATAAGGTAATCAAGGAAGTGTCTCAATTTTTACCCAAGGCAAAAATACAATTTATAGATTTTGATACAAACTTAGACCTATTTGTAACACCCTTATGAGCCTATGATGTGATAATAGGGATGAGTTGGATCACCAAGAAACATGAAAAAATAGACTGTTATAGCAAGTTGGTTAGGTGTTTCAACGATGAGGGGAGCTAGGTCATGATTTAAGGGGGTCATAGGCCCATAAAAGTAGAAACCATTTCAGCTATTTAGATGAAGAAGGAGAGAAAGAAGGGAGCTCTATTTCTCATGGTAACTATAGATGATAAGGATGAAAGAAAAGATGAAATAACCCTGAAAGGGTATTCATTTTTAAAAGAATTTGAGGATCAGTTCCTAAAAAATTAACTAGAATGCCCCCTAAGAGAGAAATAAATTTCTCAAATGATATTATAACAAGAGCTGAGCTAGTTTCTAGAGCACCCTATAGAATGAACATAACTGAGTTGATGGAACTTAAAATTAAGCTAGAATAACTGTTAAGTAAAGGTTTGATTAGACCAAGTGTGTCTCCTTCAGGAGCAACAGTCTTATTTGTTAAAAATAAAGATATAACTCTAAGATTACGTATTGATTATAGAATACTGAATAAGGTCATGATTAAAAATATATATCCTCTACCTCATATAGAAAACCATTTTGAGAAGATGAAAGGAATAAGTATTTTCTTGAAGATATATATTTAATCAAGATATCATCAGCTAAGAATAAAGGAGGAAGATATAACAAAACCTATTTTCAGGATCAGATATTGACACTATGAGTTTATTGTAGTACCATTTGGGGTAACAAATTCTCCTTCAACATTTATGAACTTAATGAATAGTGTGTTCCATAATTACCTAGATAAATTCATCTTAGTGTTTATAGATGACATTTTGATATACTCTAAGAATGAAGAAGAGCACTTAGCATATCTTCAATTGGTTCTTTAGAGGTTGAGACAACTTTAAATATATGGTAAGTTATCTAAATGTGTGTTCTTTAAGAAGGAAATCCATTATCTAGGCCACATCATATCCAAAGAAGGAATTATAGTAGATCTAGAGAAGATAAAGATAATAATGGAATGGCCAATCCCTAAGAATGTATCAAATGTAAGGAGCTTCATGGGGTTGGTAGGATATTATAAAATATTTATTGAAGTTTTTTCTAGGATCACCCACCCAATTACGACATTGTAAAGGAAAGAAAATAAGTTTATATGGATAGAGTAGTGTGATAAAGCTTTCCATATGCTAAAGGAAAAGGCGATGACAACACCCATGTTGAAGGTACCCATTCTGAATAGACATTTCATGGTTGTAACAAATACATTCATTAAAGGATTGGGAGGTGTACTCATTTAGAGTGATGGCATAATTGCATATGAGTCCAAGAAATTGAAAATCCATGAAGTATATTATGCCCCTCATGATTTAGAATTGGTGGTAATTGTTCATGCCTTATAGAAGTGGAGACATTTACTTATTTGGAAACCTTTTGAATTAAACACTAACCATCAAGGGATAAAGTACATACTCACTCAACCTAATCTGAATGCTAGGCAAAGAAGGTGGTCAGAGTTCTTTAATGACTATGATTTTGAAATTGAGTATATCAAGGGAAAAGAGAATAGGTTTATTGATGCTTTGATTAGGATAAGACACCTGATGAATATAATAATGCTTAGATTTAATCTAAAAGTGAAAAATACTAGAAGGATAGAAGTAATATCCTTAGTATAATCAAGTGAAAATAATGATAGAAGAAAATATAGAAGACCTAAGAACTGAAGGATATGCCTTGGATGGTGAGGGATTGCTTTGATACGAGAATAGGATCTATGTTATAGATGTAGAAGACTTAAGGAAGATAATTTTGATTAAAGCTCATGATGTACCCTACTCAGGTTATCTAGGGGTTGACAAACTATATGTTGATCTTAAGAAACTATACTTTTGGCAAGGGATGAAAAGAGATATAGTATTATATGTATCATGATGCTTCGAATGTTAGAGGGTTAAAGCATAAAACCATCATCCTATAGGAATTTTATATCTTCATGACATTCCAAAATATAAATGGCAAGTTGTTGGTATAGATTTCATACAAGGATTAC
>JARHVA010000772.1:3197500-3280000 GCA_037957365.1 Torreya grandis | reverse complement strand
TAAAGATGAGTTATGAACAGTGAGCTACTCAAGATTCAGTTGATCTCAATGAGTCAAGTATCTAGCCAAAGCATAACCTAATCATATGTAGATGCCTAATCTAAATTATTATATGCTTGCATATTTGATAAAGGATATTAGATGCCTAACCCGTATCATTAGATGCTTGCCTAGTTTGTAAAGGATATCTGATAGGATAAAGTATACCCAAGTTATATACATAGATGAACATTAATTAAAGAAAAAGAAATTGTGTTTTAGGATAGGAAATATGGTCAATATATTATAGTATCAAAGCCTAGGTTTTAAAGATAGGTCTTAAGCCTACAATGATCTACACTTAGTAAAATATTAATTGTTGATGTTAACTTGTTGAGAAAACTAAAAACTATGAGAAAACTAATTTGGTTAAAAATGGTCATTCAGACATGGCTCATGGAAAAACTTTAAGGAAAGGAAAAGGAAAAATAACAAAGAAGAGGGGGAAAATGGAAATTCCCTCCACTTTCAAATAACCTAATTACATTTTTGACTTAGATACAATAGCTTCAATCTAAAGTAAACTCAAATCTTTGAAAGTGGATCTAGTTAAAACAAAACCAGCTATGATTGAACCTATAGTCAAACATCTATCTGAGAGGCCCTTATCAATAATAGATTTTCCATTTGGAATGGGTTCTGATGCACCTTACAAAAACCCTAAAGTATGTAAGGAATATAACTGATGCCTCCGATATATGGTTCACTTAGAAGATGAAGTTCTCGATGAAATGGAACTAGATGAAGAAGATTGTGTTTAGAAGAATATTGAATCAATGTTATATAGATATCTATATGTTATAGTCAGAAAGATTATCCTCTATAAATTCGAAAAACTCTATGTAATAAAAATATGAATGAGATGATCAAATGCTTACTTTTTTTCAATCCTCTGTGTGATTGTGATCAATAGTAGAATGTATGAGAAAAATTAGAGTTATCCAAAAGAGAGTTATGTTATCAATTATCTTGAATGAAAACTTAAGGGATTATGTTATTTCTATTAGGAAACCAAATGGAAAGACCTAGACGATCATCTAGGAATCAAAGGGAAAACGTGAGATATGCAGAACCCAATAATAAAAATGGTGAACAACAAGTTTCAGCAAATAGAGAGTCAGGGATGGAAACTCTCATAAATTTGTTGACTAAGCAAAGAGATAAAATTGACTCACTTGAGTAGGTGGTTAACTATTGTATGTCAAGGCAATAAAATATACAAAACATAATGGAAGCTATCCTTGAAAATTTGTCTGAAGAAGATCCACCACTAGTTAATGAAATGGACATTGTAGCTCCCAGAATTAAAGTTCCATTTTATGATCTTAGCAAGGATTTAAAGAATATTTTAACTCCTAAGTTTAATGGGAAATAGTTAGGTGAAGGAGCTGAAAATTGGCTAAACAAGATGGATAAGTTCTTCGACTTGAGAAACTGCATTGCTACAACTAAGGTGTTGTGGGGATCCTACCAACTAGTAGGAGAGGCATCTAGCTGGTGGACTAACACAAAGTAATTAAATGGAATAACTAAGGAAAATTTTACCTGGGATTAGTTTGATTGCCATTTTAGGAAGATATGGCTACCCTAGTTATTCTTTGATGAGAAGATGATTGAATTTCACAACCTGAGGCAGGGAGGCATGTCAGTCCAATAGTATTGTGATAGATTCACCAAATTACTTAAGTATATGCCCATGTATCAAAAGGATGAAATAATTAAGACTAAAAAGTTCATCCTATGAGTGAATGCAAACAAAGGAGTGGAAGTAAATATCCATAACTCTAAGAACATGAATGAAGTGCTAGAAAAATTTGTCAAACTAGAATGGAAATCATAGGCCCTAGTTGCGGTAAGATAAAACTTTAACAATGATAAAAATATATCCTTCAAAAGGAAACTAGATTTTAGGAGAGATAAAGTTGTGCATAAAGACCCAAGAATAAATCTAATAAGTAGAGCACCCCCACCAAATCAAAGTCAGATTAATACTTTTGGAAGGTACAATAATAGGGGAGGAGATAATAATAAGAATTATTAAAGGAATTACAATCACCCAATGTATCCTCTATAGGTTTTAGGTGAAAGAAATGATGCCCCGAGGAACCCAGTACCAAAAGGGATGCTAGGAGGATGTTTTTCTTGTTGAGGAAATCACTTTGCCTAGGAGTGCCCAAGGATGCAGGGATAGATAAGGGCCAATCAGCCTCAGAGAGGACCAAAATAAAGGATCAATACTGTAGTAAAGAATCACCAAAATAAATACTATAATATGTCATTTAAATCTATAGGTATATTATTTGGTAAACCCATTTCAATTTTCATAGATACTAGTTCATAAAAATGTCTCTCCCAGTGGATCACATGAATTCATCATGGAGGGTCTAGTATGGGATAAGGTAGTCAAGGAAGTGTATCAATGTTTACCCAAGGAAAAAATACAATTTATAGATTTTGAGAAAAAATTAGACCAATTTTTAGCACCTTTAGGATCCTATGATGTGATAATTGAGATTAGTTAGCTCACCAAGAACCAAGCCGAAAGAGACTATTATAACAATTTGGTTAGGTGTTTCAATGATGAAGGGAGTTGGGTCATGATTCAAGGGGGTCATAGGCCCATAAAAGTAGAAACCATATCAGCTATGTAGCTAAAGAAGGAAAGAAATAAGGGAGCTCTAATTTTCATGGTAATGATAGATAATAAGGATAAAATCAAAGATGAACCAACCCTGGTAGGTTATCCATTCTTAAGGGAATTTGAGGATGTTTTTCTTCATTAATTACTTGGAATTCCCCATAAGAGAGAATTTGATTTCTTAGTCGATATTGTACCTAGAGCCAAATAGAATGAACATAACTACATTCAAGGAACTTAAAATTTAGGTAGAGGAACTCTTGAGTAAAGGATTGATCAGACCATGTATGTATCCCTAGGGAGCTTCAGTCTTGTTAAAAATAAAGATGGAACTCTAAGATTATGTATTGATTATATAATGTTGAATAAGGTCATGATTAAAAATAGATATCCCCTACCTCGTATAGAATACCATTTTGAGTAGATGAAAGGAGAAACACTTTTGTTGAAGATAGATATTCAATCAAGATATCATCAACTAAGAATAAAAGAGGAGGATATTCCAAAATCTATTTTTAGGACCAGATATGGACACTACGAGTTTACTGTAATACCATTTGGGGTAGTAAATGCTCCTTCAACATTTATGAAATTAATGAATAGTGTACTCCATAATTACCTAGATAAATTCAGTTTAATGTTCATAGATGACATTTTGATATACTCTAAGAATGAATAAGAGAACTTAGCACATCTTCAATTGGTTTTTCAAAGGTTGAGAGAACTTAAACTATATGGAAAGTTATCCAAATGTGTGTTCTTTAAGAAGGAAATCCATTATCTAGGCCACATAATATCCAAAGAAGGAATTATAGTAGATCTAGACAAGATAAAGGCAATAATCAAATGGCCAATCCCCAAGAATGTGTCAGAAGTAAGTAGCTTCATGGGGTTCGTAGGATATTATAGGAGATTTTATGATGGTTTTTCCATGATCACCCACCTGATTATGATATTTCAAAGGAAAGATAAGAAGTTTATATGGACAAAGCAGTGTGATAAAGCTTTCCAGATTCTAAAGGAAAAAGTGATGACAACACCCATCTTAAAGGTACCCAATCCGAATGGATATTTCATGGTTGTAACATATACATTCATTGAAGGATTGTGAGGAGTGCTCATTCAAAATGATGGCATAATTTCATGAGTCCAATAAATTGAAAACCCATGAAGTAAATTATGCCCCTCATGATTTACAATTGGTGGCAATTTTTCATGCCTTATAAAAGTGGAGACATTTCCTTATTGGGAAACCTTTTAAACTAAAAACTGACCATCAAGGGCTAAAGTACATATTCACTCAACCCAATTGGAATTCTAGGTAAAGAATGTTGTTGGAGTTCTTGAGTGACTATGATTTTAAAACTAAGTATATCAAGAGAATATAGAAAAGGGTTGTCGATGCTTTGAGTGGGAGAAGACACCTGATGAATATAATAATGCTTATATTTAATCTCAAAATGAAAATACTAGAAGGATAGAAGCAAGATCCTTGGTATAATCAAGTGAAAATAATGATAGAAGAAAATACGTAAGATCTAAGAACTGAAGGATATACTTTGGACGGTGAGGAATTGCTTCGATATAAGAATAAGATCTATATTCTATATGTAGAAGACTTAAGTAAGATAATTTTTAATAAAGCTCATGATTTACCCTACTAAGGTCATCAAATGGTAAACATATTGTATGTTGATCTTAAAAAACTATACTTTTGGCAATGGATGAAAAGAGATATAGTATTATATGTATTGTGATGCTTGGAATGTCAGAGGGTTAAAGCAAAACACCATCATCCTATAGGAATTTTATATCTACATGGCATTCCATAATGTAAATGGCAAGTTGTCAGTATATATTTCATACAAGGATTACCTAAGACACCCTACATATATGATGTTATTAAGGTGGTAATCGATGAGCTTACTAAGGTGGTCAATCTCATACCCAAAAATTTTGTTGATGATGTACCAACTTTAGCCAAATGATTTGTAAAATAAGTAGCTAGATTTCATGGAGTTCCAGAAAGGATCATTTTAGATAGAGATTCTAAGTTTAATTCAAGCTTTTGGATGACCCTACAGTCAGCTTTAAATACACAATTGAAATTTAGCTCCACATTTCATCCCAACATGGATGCACAAATAGAAAGGATAAATCAGGTTGTAGAGGACCTTCTAAGGATCTACTATATGGATCAACAAACTAAATGGGAATATTATTTTTCATTGGTTGAATTTTCCACTAATAACTCATTTCAAACATCTTTAGGTGTGGCTCCATTTTAAGCTTTATATGGGAGAAGCTTTCAAACACCACTAGGTTGGGATAATCTTGCGGACAAAATAGTAATCAGTCTAGAAATGTTAAATAATATCAAGGAATAGGTAAAAGTTATAAGGTAGAGATTGAACAAAGCATCAGATAGACACAAGAGCTATGCAGATAGGAAAAGATTTTAGAGAAAATTATCGACTAGTGACAAGGAGTTTTTAAGGGTTAGACCACACAAAATTTCCATAACCTTTGGGAAAAAGGTGAATTTAGATCTTCACTTTATAGGACTTTTTGAGATTCTAGATAGAATCAACCTAGTAGCCTATTGACTAACCTCACCCCCGTATATGAGTCACATTCATGATGTCTTCCATGTGTCACTTCTTAAGAAATATGTGCTTGATAATAAACCAATTTTAAATTGGAATGCTTTACAGGTCCAAGAATCTAGCAGAATAATAATAGATCCATACAGAGTGTTGGAGAGGCACCGATACAAATTACCCAATAGAGAGGTTGATCAGTTTAAGGTATAGTAGGATCAATATGGTGAAGGAAGTGCAACCTAGGAGGACATTAGGATCAATATACCTATTGAAGAAATGAAAAACATGTTTCCATTTTTATTTTAAATTTTTTGATCTTAATCAAACTTTTGCAGTGTATTAGGACAATGCAAAAATTAAGGGGGGGGGGGGGGGGCGAGGATGTCATGACCTCTCTTCCCACACTGTGGACTCATGCTCATGATTTAAGTTGATTTTCACCTCAATTAGTTAGAATATGTTGGTTATCAATATAACTTAACTTTTGTGTCAATTTCATAAGTCTATCAGGTCATCGATTGGAAATCATGAAAGCAAGGTATGATTTAATTTCACTTTCAAATTCCAAAATTGGGAAATTATATTGTTAGAATATTAAAGTTATTTTTTCCTTGCGTAGAAATAAATGCAATGTTTTTATAATTTACAATCATGATCAAGATAAAAATTTAATGAGATGAATGTTTAGTCTTTACCGCCACTCTCATTTAAAAAATTGTGTGTGTGTGTGTGTGTGTGTGTGTGGGTGTGTGGGTATGTGCGTGTGTCTACACACACACACACACACACACAAAATAGTTTATAATGAAATATTTAATATTAGAAGAGCATTTTATCTATTCAATAATATCAGATAAATACGTCAAAGGCTATTTTACTTTAATAAAAGGAACTTTTATTTTTATTTTAACTCTAGAACTTATGAATAAATCATATCTTTCATATATAATTTTTAACTTATTAGTTAATTGTATTTTTCTTAAATAATTTTTAAATTATTAATTAATTATATTTTTGTTAATTAATTACTTTTAATTTAATCCTAATAAACCATTATTTGAAATCTAAAAGAAAAATAAAATAATATAAAATCTGCTTTTATCAAGCAAATCCTTAACAAGGGCGAGTCCCATAAATGAAGCTTCCAAGAAAATTGTTGAAATTAAAAAACGCTAGAATTGAATTATAAACTTTCAATTCTAAAATAACTATTCTCCCAGTTTGAATTAAAATGTTCCACCTCCCTAAGTTCTACACCCACTTTAACAAATGCAAAGTAAAAAGGGACTGCCACATATGAGGTAGTTAATAACCAATCAAAGCATGAAATAGGGATAAATTTTAGAGTAAAGGAAGCTATAAAGGAGGATAGACACTTATTAGAAAAGGGTGGATTGATTCTTGAGAAAATGGGAGAAAAATTATGAGATCGACGCTAAGCAGAGAAAAAGTAGGAGATCGATGCTAAGGTAAAGAGAGTAAGAGATCGATGCTAAGGGGAGGGAGAGCAGAATCGACATTGGAAGGGTAGAATAAATGATTTATTTAAAAAAAAAGTGAACAATAGTAAAAGGGAATGAGTAGTAGTAAAGGAATTGAGCAAAAGTTAAAGAGGGATAGATCAATGTTTCAATTAAAGAGAGGAAAAGAATCTGGTAAATAAAACTTTTAAAGGTTTTTAGTTATTTCATTAAATAAAAATAAGTGATAAACTCTAAGTCCTATATATGAATCGCTAACCTAGTAACCCAAAAACCCTACCTTTAATTGTGAATTCAATGAGATAATCATATAGACTATTGTATTTAGTTTGGGATAAATTTTAAGCATTTAAGAGAAATGAAATTTAGACTATACGGTAGATAGAATTATGAGTTACATGCATTTTTATACAAAGCATAGTGAAAGTATTTGGATATAAAAACTATCTTTAGTTTATTGAAACCTTTGAAAAAACTTATGAGATTATTATGTAAAACAACATATATATAATGTGTGTGTGTGTGTGTGTGTGTGTGTGTGTGTGTGTGTGTGTGTGTGTGTGTGTGTGTGTGTGTGTGTGTGTAAACATAGAGTTGAGAAATTAATTCATACATTGGGTATGCGTAAAACATAGGATATAATTCAAAGGCCAACTAGTTCACTTTGGTACATATCAATTATGAAAATTATAATCTTTACATAAAATTGTTTATAAAAAAATTATTTTTGTTTCTTATATATTAGAAATTAAATTTCTCTTTAATTATCATTAAAAATAGTATAATAATATATTTTTCATAAAGGATCTACTTAACATTAAATTCAAGTTCAATGTAGCATTCTTAGACTCCTTGTGTATAAGTTATTTTTTATAAATTCTTTTACCCAAATAGACTAAAGATGTAATTGTTCAAAATATCATTGATGAAAATTGACATAAAGACTAAACTAAAAGATCATATTAAAGATTTATTTTCTACTTCTCTACTCAAGAATTTGCTTTTGAAAAATAATGCAATAATTTATTTCAAGTATTGTTTACTTTTTCAATCTCAACTTAGGCCAAAAAATTAAGGTTAAACAAAACAATGTAGCATTCAATATAAGTAGTTCTTGTGTCTAACGTTTATAGATAATGTCATCTCACTTGATATACTACATCCATTGCCTAACATAATTGTAACAATGATGTCTGGGCATCATTTCTATAAATTGTTAGGGAGAAATAAGGACCATATTGTGTCATGAAGACCAAGGGGTGGGATAATCCTCCTTGGTCAATAACACTAATTAAGATAATAAAATTATTTTGACCACTTTGAATGATTCTAACTTGTAAATTTATGAAATAGAAATGAATAAAGTACATTTCTTACTCAAAACTTAGTATCACCAAAAAGGAGCAACAAAAACTAAGATTAAGAGTGTTAAATAAATTATTATAAAGAAACCTCTAGCCATATGGTTCTCAGATAATAAAACTTTGGAAATAGTAATTGTAAAAATTAGGTTATCTAAATAAAGGATTAAAAACATTGTTGATATAAATAAAAATTAGAAGGTGGGTGTAGCTTGCAAATGTTCTTTTCTATTTCTCGTTAACATTTAGGGATAGTTTAGTTAAACAAGTATTCAATCACTTAATATATACTTTTATGCTCCCATTTGGGAAGCAATCATAGGGGAACTATCTATGTAACTCGGCCTTAGAAAAGGGCTCATACTTAGACCTATAGTTCACATGAAACTTAGAATAGAAAATAGAACTACATACATACTACACGCTGATCCTATTCAAAAGCAAGTATGTAGGTAGTCTAAGAAGCGAAAGATGCTTCCAAAATCTAGGTGATTTGCATGGGATTGGGGTTGTGTACTAAACAATATTAAATTTAAATAAAAAGGTAAGACCATTTTAATAAATCCCTAGTTTAGTTAAACAATGTGAAGATAAGAATTTTGTGATATACTTAGAAGGATCCTGGTTGGATCATTGTAGTTATTGAAACTTTAAGCAAAATTTTAAGCTAAATGTGACTATTTTTTATATGTTGTTACTCCTATCATGTAAACCATGGTGCTTATCTAGTAGAGATGAGTGGTGAATAGTGAGTGACCTAGGATCCAGTTGATCCTGATGAGTCAAGTCTCTTGCCAGAGCATAACCTACTCATATGTAGATGCCTAACCCATATGGCTAGATGTTTTCCTATTTGGCAAAGGATGTAATATTTTTAACCCATATGGTTAGATTCTTTCATAATTGGCAAAGGATATCTAATAGGATAAAGTATACCCAAGTTATATATAAAGATAAACATTGATTAAATAAACAAAAAAATTATGTTTTAGGATAGGAGATAAGGTCACTACAGATCTAGATAGGACTTGTAGTTTCTAGGAAATAGACCTAGATATACATACACTATCCAAACTAATATATATATATATATATATATATATATATATATATATATATATATATATATATATATATATATATATATATATATATATATATATATGGCAAGGGTGACAGAGAGCAAAGAGTCAACCTCTAGTTTGATCCTTCTACAAATTTTCACACCTACTCCATTTTATGGAATAAGTATCATGTAGTATGAGTAAATTTATTATTGGACCAATTTTTATTCCTTGGATTACTAAGCCATCTTACCAAAATGAGGATCATAATCGTAATTATATATGTGAAGACTCTATGTGGATGATGTACCAATTTGAGTATACAAGAACAATGAATTGAAAGGGATCCCTTATCCAAAGTCTCAATCCATGGGGATTTATTCCACTTTCTCAGAGGCAGATGATTGGGTTACAAGACATGGGATAATGAAAATAGACTGGAGTAAAGCACCATTTTATACTTATTACAAAGATTTTGATATAAAAGCTTATACATTGCCTTGTATACCAGCATGTGCCTCTAATACAAACAACTAGTTGGAAGGTGCTTCATACAAACAACTCAGTGTATTACAAGCCCAAAGGTACAGGTGGGTGAGGATGAATCACATGATCTATGACTGCTTTATGGATAAATCTAGGTATGCTATCACACCCCGTGAATGCTTAGCAGGCATTTGAAGATAAAATCAAAACCTATGAATTATGGTTGAATATAACAATTAAAATATGTCCAAATAAGCAATAATTAATTTGTCTTCTTAGAAGAATATATGTAAGCTCTAGTGTGTAATTTATGTATCCTAGTTATCAACATTCCTTTACTAATAATATAAGGACTATTGTGATTAGAAGATCTATGGTAAAGCCTCACTCAGGAATATCCAAAACAATTTTATTTATAAGAGAGAACATTTCTACACTTCATAGAGTAATAATGAAGATTTCTGATTTACATACAAAAATCAAATCGAGAGAATAAAATTAATAGTTATCAATAGATTATTAATTAATTAAATATTTTCTATCTGTAACTTTATAAGAATAACTAAATAAATAAAATCAACTAATGTCCTATGTTCAATCAAAATCAATATTTGAACTCTTATACATGTTGCATTGCAATGATGGAGGTATTTGCATTATAAAGGTGGTAGTTTACCATTTTAATTATTTAGGTAATGGGTTCTGTAAGGATTAAAATATGAGGTAAGATGGGTAGTTAATAATCAAATCAACATTACAATCTATTAAAGTTATAATATAATATATTTAAATTTAATAGGATAGTTTTTTATTTCTATAATTTATATTTTAATAGATAATATAAACATGTATTTTACTATTATAAAAATTAAATTGTAGTCTTTCTTATTTTTAAATATATTTAAATTATAATTTATTTATTTTTAATTGGAAAATAAATTATAATTAAACTTATATTTTTATTGAAAAATAAAACAATTAAATTTGAATGTAAGAATAATTTAATTTCTTAATTCAATATCAAAGGAATATATAAAAATAATGATAATAATTTTAGTATATCATGTTTAATTTAAAAGTTTACAATAATCATCTCAAATATTTATAATAAATTGAATTTAAAATTTGTTACAGATATTGAAATTATAATTATACTTAATTTTTATTGAAGAATAAAATTTCAAATTAAAATAATTATTTTTTTAATTATAATTATTTTTTTAAATTAAAAATAAATTTTCGTATTCAATTATTTAAATAATCAAAATTATTTAATTTATTGTTAAAAACAAATTAAAAAAATCAATCTAAATAAATTTAAATTTCATAAATTAACTTCTAAAAAAATAGAACATTCATTATTAACTGAATGAAGATTCAGATAATTTACATCACCATATCATCATCAAATAAATTGATCTTCTATTTTATGTTTCTATTACAATATTTTATGTAAAATGTACTTTCCTTGTAGTCCTATTCACCAGCTATGGTTATTAATGGACAATAAAACATAAAACATATATTCATATCGCCATCTACTTTAGATGATATTCAATCGTTTAACCATCAAATTGTGTCAGTTGTCCATTTGCACACTTAACCAGATGGCTATTGTGACATGTGTTATTCTTAGCATCTTATTTAGATAATGTCGACCAAATTTTGGTAAATTCACATTTAGAATCTCTTGACAAATTTAGAATCTCAAAAAATAGCTCTACTTATCACTTTTCTATCATTGAAGATAAAGGAATCAAAAGTTACATTTATTGGTTCCAATTTTGGAACTATAATGACTCCACACTGCTAGAATATTTGACAGCCCAAATTTTAAAAATTATGCTACCATGGAAATTTTGGGACAAAGTCTAAACATGACTTCGGTACCATGGGCCATGGTGGTAGGCTTGATATTAGATGGAAAAAGATGAGTGTCAAAATTAGTTGAGTGCAAATAGTGTCTTTCCATACCTAATGAAAAGATTGAGATTGTATAGTGTCTCAACTCAAATATAAATGGAACATTCAAGTCACTCATTTACCAGTACCACCCATCTTTTGAAATCTAGATTTTAACTAGTTTGATTTTATTAAAATTACAAGTAAAATGGATGAAAGCAATGCTTTGGCATATGCTAAATGGGGGAAGATTGTTTTGATCTTCCTACTTGGTTTTTTTTCCATCAATACTTATATCCATGCTTGTCCAGCTACATTTTTAGAGGAATTTAGGATTATTTGGTATGATGATCACATCCTTCAAATTCTTTCAGGGAATGCCATTCAACTAAAATTAAATCAGTCTTCAGGTGATCTACTCACAAATAAGGTTAATGGTATTTTTTTTTTCAAATTTAATATTTGAGATTTTTTATGGAGGTAAGAGTCATTATAATAATTTTTGAATATTGCTGCATATAAAATTTTGATACCAATGTTTGGAGTCATATACCAGACCTGGAGAGAAGAATATTATATTTTTTATTTGTTAAGATATGAAAGGAACAATATAATCTTTTATTTATGCTTTGTATATGAAAATATTACAATTGCCTCAATATATAGAGGACTTGACAAGTCCCCTTTAAAACAAAAAATAAAAAAACAAAGCATCTAACTTTAAAAATAAAAAACAAAGCATTTAGCTTAAAAATAATTATCTAATTCAAATCTTTGAAGATTTAGCTTTAATGCAAGTTCTAAAATAACTATAGAAATTACTATCTTATTCTGATACTCTCTAATAATTTCTACTATTAATTACTTCAATATCCATAACACCAAATTCTATCTTAGGTGTTCAAAATTCTATGTAGCTAATATCTTTGTGAATATATATGCCAGTTCGTCTTCATATTTTCAAAATTACAAATTGATTTCTTTATTGTTCACTAACTCTCTAATAAATTTATACCCAGTGGACCAATATGCTTGCTTCTTTTATGAAAAATATGGTTTTTTGACAACACAATTGCTGATTAGTTGTCACAAAATACTGGTGTAGTATTCCCCTGCTTATACAAAAGATCTATCAACACTCTCTGCATCCAAATTGCTTGACATGTTGCTGATAATGTTGCCAGATACTCTACTTCTATTGATGAAATTGTCACTATAAGCTACATGTTTGATGCCCATGAAACCACACCTATGCAAAAATGAAATAACATATCCAGAAGCACTCTTCCTATTATTTGTGCTACCTAAAAAATCACTATCGGTACAGCTAATTAAATCAAAATTATTATTTTTGAAATATAATATTCATTATCATGTTGTTCCTATAACATATCTCAATTTTCCCTTCCCAACTTGTCAGTGTGAGTCTTTTGATGATTCCATAAATTTTGAAACCAAACTAACTGCATACATAATATCTAGCCTTGTAGTTGTGAGGTACATCAAAATTCTATTGAATCATTTGAACATAGTTGGATCAAAATTGGATCCCTTGTCTTCTGTGCTAATGTTTTTCCCTATTACAATTAGAGTTGATGTTGGATTACAATTCATCATCTTGAATCTTCTCAACACATCTTTAAAATAGTTACATTAAAAATTAAATATACAAATATTTGATTGAACAACTTCAATTCCCATAAAATATTTCATCAATCCTAAATATGTCATTTCAAATTATTTCTTCATGTTTGATTTGAACATGTCTATAGACAAATTTTTAGTAAAGATTAAATCATCAACATATAAATAAACAATCAAAATTTGACCTTGCTTGTTGAATTTTGTATATAATGTAGGCTTACAACTGCTTTTATTGAATCTATTACTTGTCAAGTATGAGTCAATTTGACTAAATCATGCTATTGGTGTTTGTTTGAGCCCATAAATATTTTTCTTCAATATATATACCATGTCTTCAAGATGCAAAAAAAATAGGCCAACCTTTCGAAGGCCATAACTTTTGACCCATAGCTTTGTTTGAGGTCTTTCACATGCTAAAATAATCATCTTAAAAATTTTGTTGTTGTCCTAAGCCATTTTATTTGCTTAAGGATGTTTTCAATATTTTTTGGAGGCCATACATGATCATTTGAGAGTCCAAAATTATAATTTAATTATTTTTTCAATAGTTTTCTATTTTTAGAAATTGTATATTTTTAGGACCAGACATTAAGTCTAGTTAAAATTCATCCCATATTATAATTTATAATATTTTGGAAGGTTTTTAGAGCTGTGTGTGCTTGCATGCGAGACTTACTATGAATACCAGCTGCTAAAAATAGTGTTGTTTTTTAGATATTAGTTTTTTTGAATTTTTGCATTTTAAATACAATTTTGAATTTAGGGTTATTTATGCATGGTTTTTAATTATTTTAATTAATTCAATATGAATCAATACTTGTTATTTTTTTAGATCGTAGCCTATTGGTAATGAACCCGAAAACTAATAAGACAAATAAAAGTACCAATAGGCCAAGATTTTGAACAATAACTTATATTGATTCATATTGAATGACTTGAAATAATTAAAAAATCAAACCATTTTTAAAAAATCCTTAAATCAAAATTTAGAGTTGACATGGAAAAATTCAAAAAAATTAAAATCTAAAAAAATGCCCATTTTTAGCAATCATTATTTATAATAAGTTTTGCATGCAAGCACATGGACCTAAAAATTTCTAAAAATAACATAAATATTAAAATTAGCCTATGGGATGAAATTCAACTGAAGTTGATGTCTAGTTCTAAAAAAATTCTAAAAATTCTAAAAATAGAATTATTTTTAAAAAACATCATTAAATGTTAATTTTGGGCCCTCAAATGATCACATTTGACCTCCAAAAAAATCAAATAAAATCTAAGTAGATAGAGTTGCTTAAGACAGATCGAATATTTTGATACAGTCATTTTGGTGCATGGAAGAACTCAAACGAAATTATGGGTCAAAAGTTATGGCCTCCAGAAGGTTGGCCTATTTTTATACATCATTCTCCTCTGGTTGAAAATAACTCAGCACTTACAAGCTGTCTTGATTGTACTATTTCTATTTTTCCTTGTCAATCTTCTTTAGCTCTCACTCTGTAATTCAAGTGTTGTCTTCTTACTACAATCCTTTCCACTACACCAAATACCTATTATAATTCCCTTGCCTTGTGAACATTATCTTCATAACTAAAACCTACATTATTTTTTCTTTGTTCTTCTTTGGAATTTGATGCTCCCAATTTACTTCTTCATCTTCATCATCATCACCATCTTCTCCATGTAATTCATATAAATCTAAAACATTAAATACTAAACATATATCAAAATTCTATGCTAAACTTACCTCATAGATGTTATCATTGATTTTCTTCACAATTATGCATGGTCTAATTTTCTTGTACTTCAACTTATTATATGTACCTTTTAGAAATATCTCTTTTCTCAAATAAACCATTACCAAATCTCCTTCAAATACCTTAACTCTTCTTCTGACATCTGTTGCTACTTTATATTTCTCATTACTTTCTTGTAACTTTTTTCTTACTCCTTGCAACTACTGCATATGCTCTTCAAATGTTTCTGCATCATCACTCATTCAATCTATAATTGGAAATTTTACCAAATCTAAAATATCCATAGGATTTCTCCCATAAACAGTTTGAAAACGTGACTTTCCTATTGATCTATTCACTAAACTATTATATGCAAACTCAGCGTGTAGTAAATCCAAGTCCCATTTGTTTGACTTCTCTTCCACTATGCATCTCAATAAATTTTCCAAGATCCTATTCATAACTACTATTTATCCATCTATTTGTGGGTGATATGCACTATTTACTTTTAGCTTAGTACCTATATTCTTCCACAAATTCTTCCAAAAATGACTTATTAATTTCATGCCCTGCCCTAAAGTAATAGTTTTTAGAACACGACGTAATTTCACAATATTCATAAAAAATAATTCTGTAACTCTAATGGCATCATCAGTTTTATTGCATGAAATGAAATGAACCATATTAGAAAATATATCTACAACAACAAAATTGAATCCTTACCTCTTTGTATATTTGGCAATCCCAACACAAAATCCATACTCAAATATGTCCATGGTCTTCTTGGACCCAATAATAGCATGTATACTCTAGTATTTTGTGTATGTCTTTTAGCCACCTAACATATTATACACCTTGAAACATACTTTGTCACATATCTCTTCATCTTTGTCCAAAAATACTTTTCCTCCACCAAAGCTATTGTCTTCATCTTACCAAAATGTCTACCCAAACCAACACTATGTAATTCTATTATTATATTATTTCATAGAGACCCAACTAGAATACATAATTATTTCCCTTGGAAGAGATAACCTTCTTGTATAAGATACTCATAATGAATAGTATTTGTCCTACCTATTAATGGATTCCTGCACTACTCAACTACTTTGTTAAAATATGGATCAACATCATATAAATCTTTAATAGATTCAAATCCAACTACTTCACTCGCCATATTAGTTAATAATGTTACCCTCTTGCTCAATGCATCAGCTACCTGATTCTATTTTCTTAATTTATGTTTCAACACAAAAGTATACTCCCATAAGATAGAAACCCAGTTTGTATGCCTACTATTCAACTTCTTTTGTGTATTCACATAATTCAAAGCCTCATGATCTATAAATAGGATAAACTCCTTAGGTACTAGGTAATGCCTCCAATTTCTTAATACTTATACAATTGCATAAAGTTCAACATCATAAGTTAATAGTTTGTCCTTACCTCATTCAATTTATCACTGAAATATGCTATTGGTTTTCCTTCTTGACTCAACACAACACCAATTCCCATAAATGAAACATTAAAATCAACCTCAAACAATTTGTTAAAATTTGATAATGCTAAAATTGGTCTTTCTTTAATCTTCTTCAAATTTTCAAAACATTATGTGGCTACTCTAGTCTATGCAAATTCCTTACTTTCATGCAATCTATTGTTGGTACCACAATACTACTAAAATTTTTAATAATTTTTTTGTAAAACATTGCTAAACCATGGAAACTTTTTACCTATGTAATGCTTCTTGGAATAGGCCACTGAACAATTTCCTTTATCTTTTCTTCATCTATTTTGACACCATCTATTGAAACTACAAATCCCAAAATACTAAATTGTTCTACACAAACTTGCACTTCTTCAAATTTACATACAACTTCTCCTTTCTTATCAAATCCATTACCATTCTCAAATTTCATAAGTGTTCTTATTTAATCTTACTAAATATTAATATATCATCAAAACAAATAACCATAAACTTACCAATATATTCTCATAGCACTATGTTCATCACCCTCATAAATGTGTTAGGTGCATTAGATAATCCGAATGACATCACCATCCACTCATATAAGCCATCCTTAGTCTTGAATGCATTTTCCACACATCTTCTCCAAAAATTTGAATATGATAGTAACCACTCCTTAGATCAATCTCGGTAAAATATTTTACTCCTACATGCATATCGATCATATCATCTAAATGAAGTATCAAAAACCTTTACTTTATTGTAATTTTATTAATTGCTCTACTATCCACATAAATTATCAACCCCCTATTTTTATTTAGAGTTAGTAATGTTGGTGTTACACATGAACTCATACTCTCCCTTATCACCTTCTTCTTTAGAAATTCAGTAACCTATTTATTTAATTATGCATGTTCTTTTAGACTCATCTTATAAGCTACTTGATTGGGTAAATTTGAACCTGGAATCAAATCAATGTGATGCTAAATATCTCTCTTTAGTAGTAAATCATCTGATAACTCATCAGGCTTAACATCTACATATTATTTAAATTCTTTTGCTACTTTTGTTGGTATTGGCAAAATTTCTATTTCTTTATTGTTTGCTACTAATACATAATAACAACCTGCCACCTTCATATCTTGAATAAATTATTTAGTAGAGAGCATATTTTTGTTTTCTTTTCCTCTTTAAGAGGTAACAAAACTAATTTTGTACTACCTTTCCAAAAAGTGTATGTGTTCTTTTCTCTATTATGAACTACTTTCCTATCAAATTACCTTGGTCTCCCTAATAACACATGACATGCATCCATTGGAATAACATCACACCATATTTCATCATTATAAGTTTTTTCCTATAGAAAACTTGATTAAGCACTTTTTATCTATTCTAACCTCATACCATGAAATTTGATAAGGGTTAGGATGATTTTCACATTGGAGATTTACATTCTCAATCATTTCTTTAGAAACCATATTTTCACAACTCAAAGTCTAAAATTTTAGGTAGAGGAAGGGGTCTAAGAAATATTATATATATGGAAATTTTTTATTAGTTTCTCCCTTTATCCTTTATGAACCATCCTTAACAAGCTAAGGCACTCACTATGCTTTCTTCATTCAAGTAAACAACCAATTTTTTTAGATTTCTCCTCATCTGAGCATCGTGATAGAAAAAATCAATTTTATAGAGATTTTTAGGAAAATGATCCACCTTACCATGAAAAAATTCATCTTCCTTCCACATTTGTGAGGTCAGATGGAGTTCACAAAGACATATAATTCAAATCTATAGTCTACAAATATATAAAACAAGTTTGTACAGTTCATGAGAGAGAAAGAACTTCAAGATTTGATGTAATTTTGTTTACATGGGTTTCATTCATGTCATATGTCCTTAATTTAAGTTTAAAAAGTATTTATTAATTCCTATTCTCCCTCAAACACCTCTTAGTCATAATTTAGCATATGTTAACATTTTTAATGAATCCTAGATTTCCATTTCCAGAAGTATATGTTTGTTTATGACCTCCAAAATGGTATAGTTGGTTGAGGAATATTCTTATGCATCATTCATATTATTCATTATTGTCAAGGTATTTTATTCATTATATTTTCACTCTCCATCATGATTCATCCTTTTCCACATTCTATTCAATGGTAAACATCACTATTTCAAGCTTTCACTACCATCTCCATTCTCATTTCCATGTCAATCACCATCATACCACCTCCCATTCACTTTCACCTCATGTATCCATTTTAAATAATATTCAAGGACACTATGAAGCATCATGGTCATGAAAATGTGGTTTGTAAACCTGAAAAAAGTGTTAAAGAGAAAAAAAAAATCCACCTATAGCCATGACAAATTCACTCAGGGATGTGCTTCATGAAAGTTCTATTTTTAAGGACTAGAATGCATGGTTATAAAATGAATAAGGTTAAATCATAGCATGCATTCTAGTCCTTAAAAATAGAACTTTCATGAAGCACATCCCTGAGTGAATTTGTCATGGCTATAGGTGGATTTTTTTTTTCTCTTTAACACTTTTTTCAGGTTTACAAACCACATTTTCATGACCATGATGCTTCATAGTGTCCTTGAATATTATTTAAAATGGATACATGAGGTGAAAGTGAATGGGAGGTGGTATGATGGTGATTGACATGGAAATGAGAATGGAGATGGTAGTGAAAGCTTGAAATAGTGATGTTTACCATTGAATAGAATGTGGAAAAGGATGAATCATGATGGAGAGTGAAAATATAATGAATAAAATACCTTGACAATAATGAATAATATGAATGATGCATAAGAATATTCCTCAACCAACTATACCATTTTGGAGGTCATAAACAAACATATACTTCTGGAAATGGAAGTCTAGGATTCATTAAAAATGTTAACATATGCTAAATTATGACTAAGAGGTGTTTGAGGGAGAATAGGAATTAATAAATACTTTTTAAACTTAAATTAAGGACATATGACATGAATGAAACCCATGTAAACAAAATTACATCAAATCTTGAAGTTCTTTCTCTCTCATGAACTGTACAAACTTGTTTTATATATTTGTAGACTATAGATTTGAATTATATGTCTTTGTGAACTCCATCTGACCTCACAAATGTGGAAGGAAGATGAATTTTTTCATGGTAAGGTGGATCATTTTCCTAAAAATCTCTATAAAATTGATTTTTTCTATCACGATGCTCAGATGAGGAGAAATCTAAAAAAATTGGTTGTTTACTTGAATGAAGAAAGCATAGTGAGTGCCTTAGCTTGTTAAGGATGGTTCATAAAGGATAAAGGGAGAAACTAATAAAAAATTTCCATATATATAATATTTCTTAGACCCCTTCCTCTACCTAAAATTTTAGACTTTGAGTTTCTCTCTCATGGCCATACCATATATTCTCAATAATAAGCATCTGGTAGCGTAAAATATCTAATCCTATAAAAACAAACTAACCTATTAACCCAAATGGTTCAAACAACTAACCAAGGTGTATAGATAATATACCTTAGTGAATAACCCAAGGTATTTACAATAATATGCTAACAATATTGACAATCATTACTTTAAATAGGAAAAGTTAGTTATTGACATGGTTGGTACTAGGCCATCCAAATTAAGTCACGGAAGGAGGATAGTGGCATTAGGTTAATGTCTTATTTATATTTTCTTTAATTCAGTAAGATGTCTAGCCATAGCTTGAACCGCGATAAAATTAAATTTAATTGTAATATGCCTCATCTACCTAGGATAAAGTTTTAAAAAGATGCATCTCATTTTCAACTTTAGTTAATTTTTTTTTTTTTTATAAATTCATTATTTCATGGTATTTAAGATAATATACTTATGAAAGTTGAAAGAGTGGATTCTTACGATGAGTTAACTTTAAATAATAAATTTAAATATTATCATTTTAATGATAGTTTTTTTTAGATAAATTTATAATATATTGTTAATGTTAATTATTAAATATATTTATGGATTAATTTTATTTTAATTAAAATATTAACTTTTGTGAAATTAAATTAATGTTTATATAATTTTAATTTTAATGATATTAGATTTTTTTTATTAATTTTTATTATTTAAAGATTTATAAATATTTTAAAAAAATATTTTATACTGATGAGATGTAGGTGAATTGGTTAAATGACTTGGTTTATTAAAGCACCATCCATTGGATGTTGGATGTCCCTGATCATTGGTATTTTTGAAGTAGTTAAAATCATTCATTGGTATTCTTATTAGAGTTTCAATGAAAAAAAAATATATATTAAATATATACTACCATAGATATCTTAAATGCATTTATCTAAAATACGCTAAGAGATATCAATCTCAAAGTCCCTATATTGTGATTTATGTTAGATAGGTGCCTCGAGATTGATATCTCTTAGCATATTTTAGATAAATGTATTTAAGATATCTATGCTAGTAGCACCCATAGGTGTGGCATGCACATTTAACAATAAATACCAATTAATGCATCATTTCATATTCATCCAAATAAGAAAGATATATCACATTCAATGATAATTAAATAAAATAATTTAATATATATCCAAATGTGAAAATAAATATAATATATGTGATATTAAACATGTAACATTATTGTAGTTCTAAGGACTTGAGTAACGTTATTTTACATGTGAGATGGCCACAAATGTTAACCCTGGTCTTTTTGTATACCATATATCAATTGTTGCTTTAGAAAGAGTCAATCCTTGGGATTTAGGTATGGATAATCCCCAAGCCATTCTTAAAGGTATTTTTTGTGTCTCTCCCCTTTGTATTGGTATAATTACAATTGTATGTGGAGTTGCATCTGCAAATGACATTTGGGAGTAACTATCAAATTCTACCATAACATATGTAGGTGACTCTAGTGGGGGACTTCCAGGTTTGTATACTATACTTCAAATATATACTAGAGATCCATTTACAATTCCTACTTATATCCATATATTAGAGTTTAACATTGCCCTTACATCCATAGATATTAATAACTCCACATCTAATTTATCATTCTGACCTCTTGATGGATTGGTACTACTTATTCTATTAGCAATGCTCCATATAATCAGTCATTTTAATGATTTTAATTTCATTTTTTAATTATTTTTCACATTATCATTTATTTTAAATCAATGAATATCATTGTCAAAATCTTCCCTGATGATTGGGTGTAATAAACTATTTGTTGTTGACATCAATATTTTCCAATCACCAATAGTCAGATGTGCATCTCTAAGACTTGTGAGCAGATGTCAAAACATTTTTTGGTCATCATTCAAAATATTTTTTGGTCATCACTTTCCATGTTTTTTACTACTATATGGCGCTTTATCACTCATAGGAGGTAGCTGACCCAAATATCTTAATAAAATGATTGATCTACCTCCAAAACTCATATTTACATTTTATAGAAATGCTTGACAAAGTCATGCATCTATGTTCTATAACATCTTTTCCCTAATGAAACTCATTTCATCAATCAATATGTATTTTGTATGCCACATTTATTCTTGAAAACTTGTGAATCTTATTCCTTCTAATTCTAAAAATGTTGTGATTGGGATTCCTCATGTTGAGTGGATTGCCGAAGAACCAATATTAAATGTTGCAACTCCAGTTGGTGCAAGTAATATAAGTGGGAAAAATTACATATTTGATGATTTATTTTAGAAATCTTCACCAATGGAACCAATTAGATGTAATTTTACTATTCCTACTATTCCTTGTATTATCATGCATAGTGGTGCGATATTATGAGTTTGAAAAAAATGTCTCATGATTATATCAAGTGTATTTTTTTGTTTGATACCTAAGGTTTCATATGAAATATTACTTGTTATATCATCCATTATGAGTAACCTATCATCTTTTATTATGCTTATGAAATCTATAGCTGAAGTTATGTATTCTTCTCCTTTAAATTCATGATTCGATGGTGCTTGTCTATCAAGATCTCTTCTTCCCAACATATCTAATTCTGATACTTCCATAATTATCCGCCTTGATATGATTTCCCACTCATGTTCCATTGTATTTTTATGAACAAATTGAACATCATCACATTTAACATCACTTTGATTTTTATGGTCATCAAGAATAATCCTCTACTCCATATGCAGAGGATTGTAATTCAATAATTCCTAGTTTGATGTTATTATATCATCATCAAGTATGATATCTATTTTTATATTATTAAATGGCTTGTAAATCAAAAAATCTAACCAACAAAAATCAACCCATTTTTTAAATTCTCACACTGACACTGTAGTAAACCTTGGGAACACTCTCACAATAGTTGTCACACACCTGACCTCCCATTTATTATCTCATCTTTGCTTGGGATTATATAACCACGATCTAGCTTTCTCTATAAGTGAAAAACTTCTCATTTCGTAAGGTTTGTTCATGTATCCATCAATGAAAACTTTTAAAGATTTATCATTTTTTGGTTCTTTAGTATGTGTCATCGGTTTGAACACTTCACTTAATGAATTTTTTTAATTATATTTATAAAGTGGACTATGAAAATAAAAATTAAATTTTATTATAGCACACTTAAAAAGTATATTAGTAACAACTTATTCTTTATTGAAATATTTTTCTAAATTGTCCTTTTACAACTAGGGAAAGGGTCCTTGATCATTTAAATTTAACAACCATTTATATATTTATCGATGTAAAAAATGTAGTCTTTGGATATCTCCATCTCTTATAAATTATTACCAATAAAGTTCTTTTTTAATTTTAATTTTTTATTTTTTTAAAATAATAATTATCTATTCCAAAGTGTCCTTCAAAACTTACAACAATTAATTTTTTAAAAAAAATTAAAAAATATATATTTTTTACTATAATACTTTATTAATATAACTGTCACCCTTAAAAAATGTTCAATGAATCAGTTAAAAAAAAATAAACATAAATAAACAAGATAACTAACCAATTAATTACTTTTAATTATTTAAGATATAACTATTTAAGGAATGCAACTAACCAATTAACTACTTAAGATGTACTTTAATTCATTTATGAATGTATATCTATTTTAAATACATCTATATATAAAGCACTCAAAGTTTTATCTAACAATTTTAAAATATAATAAATCTAATTAATTATTAATTAATAAAAATAATTTATCCATAGATTTTAATAAAATTATATAAAATATTAATAATTATATAATAAATATATAACTCTATTTTAATTTTAAATAAAATTGATCAATATTACAAAATATTTAAATTTAAACTATATATTATAAATTTATATATACATAAAATTAATTACGGATATCAAATATTAGAAAATATTTAAATCTAAATCATATATTATGAATTTACACAAATCTAAAAATAATTACAATATCAACATATTTATTATGGACTTTAAAAATAAAACATAAAATTATGTATTTAGAAGTCTATAATAAATCATAAAATTATGGACTTAATAAAACAAAAGAAAAAAACTCTAAAATCGAATAAAAATAAATCAAAATGATTTTTTATTATATCACGACACATAGAAATACCAAGTCATACAGGAATGGTGGAGCAACAATATAACTTGGAGGAGGATAAGGTTTTCTAGAGAGCTGAATCAGTGTTTCTATTTTTTATTTTATGTTTTGTTATTTGTATTTATATATTTTTTAAATCTTTCCATATATATATTCAAATAATGTATTCATTAATTACATATTTTTTGGTTAGCTGATTTTTATTTTATAACAAAAATAAAAGTGAACAAATCATGCTATTATTATGTCATCTTATCAAATAATTGAAAACAAAATAAAGGTTAATAAATATGTAATCAAGTTAAGGTAAAATTTACTTGTAAACCAGGTCATCTACCTATTATAAAGGTTAATAAATTGTTAATAAATATGTACTTCATCTTTAGATTAAAGTATTTATTTTAATTTGTAAATTCAATCTTTCATAGTATTTAGATTAATATAATTAAGAATTCAATAGTGTAAACTAAATATGTTACATTTTATGTTCAAATTTTTATAAAGTTTTAATAATTATATATTTGTGATATTTTATTAAAAAATATATATTACTTTTGTAAATAGATTTAAATATTATTATTTATTTAAAAATTATATTTTGAAATAAAATTATATAAATATATTTTTAATTAAAAAATAAATTTATAAAAAAACTATTAATTATTGTTTATTTCAATTACAAGAATACTTTTTTTTTCAATCACTAAAAAAAGCCTAAGCATAGCTGAAATCAAGTTAAGATAAAATTGAACAATAAGATGGATTGTCTACCTTATATATATACTTTCATAGTGTTTAAATTGGTATCTTTATAGTTCTAAAAATGTTATATTATTTAGGTTTAATTTTTAAAATAATATTTAATAATTACATATTATTGTCATGAAGATTTTATATAATATATTAATCTTGAATAATAAAATTAAATATTATTATATATATATATATATATATATATATATATATATATATTACAGAATATTTAAATATTAATATTATTTTAATTAAAATATTATTTTTTATGAAGTTAAATTGATATTTATATAGTTTAAATTTTAAATTCTAAGATATTATATCTTCTTCATTATTTATTATTACTTTTATATTTTATAAATACATAATTTTTTTAAAAAAAATTATTATAAGTATGGCTCACCTAAAATTGTATTTTTAAAATAAAGAGTAATGAAAAGAATATACTGACAAAACAATGTAACAAAATGATAAATGAATAAAAACATTGTTAAAATAAGAATGAACTTAGAAATATGTCTTAAATGTAAAGAGAAAATACTAGTTAAATAATTTGAAGTATAAATGAAATAACAAATAGATAATATGGTAATATGTCATGCACAAACATCTCAAGATGAGAAGAAAATTTTAAATATAAATATATTTAAATCAATTTGTTGAGGAAATTATAAAATAACTACTAGAACGTAATAACGAAGCAATTCCAAGACATCTCCAGATGAATTACAATGTTGAGATTACCTAATTGTGTGCTAAAAACTCTAGTTAATAGACCAAAAAATGTAATAGATGATGATGATGATGATGATGATGATGATGATGATGATGATGATGATGATGATGATGATGATGATGATGATGATGATGATGATGGAAACAATATGCAAAATAATGATCCATAAGAGGAGATGACATCGCATTTGATAAGAAGAGGAGAAAAACATATAGTTCATCCCAATGAAAATATTGGGATAATTTGAAGAATTTATAAATACTTTTTCACTGTGGCCAATACAAATTTTCTTTCCTAAACATGTGTTAAATTAGTCAAGAAATTTATTTAGGGATGAAAATTTGTCTAGCATCCAAAGGTCATAATTATAACAGAGATCGACAGGGAAAAATGAAAATTGATTTTCATCATTGAACAAAATGATTTTTTTGAAATTAGAAAGAATAAGACTCAAGTTTTTAGAAAGAGATGCAACATATAAAATATATATTAAATAAAAAAATAAGCTTCACTGAAGAATATTTGTTGTATAACATAGACTAATGACTTTGTCAGATATTTTTAGAAAAGTTACACATAAATTTTAGAGATAGGTCGGTCATTTTGATGGGATCATTGGGACAATGATCTCCTATGAGTGATACACTACAATATAATAGTAAGAAATGCACAAAACTATTATGGGAAGGATAAAAATAGTTTTTAATTTGGATAAGGTATTTAGACAAGAAAGAGGACTAATAGAGGTTTCATCAACTTTCCAAATATTTTAACGAAAAAATTGATAATTGAAAATTATTGATGAGAAAAACTAATGATGCATCAAACCTAATTACCAAAGAAAAAATTGAAAATGTTATTTATTTATTTACGACAAATTATAACATGCATAATCATAATATAAGGATATTGCAGTCATTAAAACAACCAATTATCTAGAGCATTGCAATGAAAATAGGAAGTACTAATCTATCCAAAAATTAGAATGATAAATTAGATGAATTATAATTTTCCTTTTTACATTTACATGAATATAATATTTGTTTTATTAATATGATATATATTAACTATTTAGATGAATATGAAATATTTAATTACTTAACATTTAATGTAATGTTTATTATGCATTTAATTGAATATGAACAATTACATTATTTATCAAAGATTAATTTTAGTATTGAAACTTCTACATATCACACAAAACATATATTATTAATAAAAATATTTTAAATATTTTAATTTAAAAACAAGTAATATGAATCTCAAAAAACCTATCAAACCTATATGGAAATTCTAATAGAAATATAAAAAGATTAGTATCTCTTTTAACTAATTTAAATAAAAATATGCAAGATGTCTATACTATAACTATTCCCCTACATTTCCATTATTTAATTTATATTGAATTTATATTTTGAATTTAAAAAATTAAGGTTTCAAACTATATTATAATATAACTGTTATTAGTAGAGATTTTTTATTAACCTTTTCGAATGCATTTTGTTATATAAAAATTATAGGATATGATTGGAAATGTCCATTAAAAAAATCTTCATGCAGTTTTCCATAAAATGTCTTCATTTTATATTATGTAATTGTTAGAGACTGGAGATAATTTCTCCACTCCTTCTCATGCATGCACAACAGTTAACAATCTGTTAGAGATCAGTTAGTTCAAACAGTTAGTTCAAGCAGTTAAGCAGTTTGCATGCAAAGACTAAAATTAGTCTTCAATTTGCTTTTATAATTATTGTTTGTTTTCAAATATATTTAAGAGACCCATGGGCATAGATTTGTAATTGGAGAAAGATCAAGAAGATCGCAAGATTCAAGAAAATCAAGAAAATCTTGTTTTTTCCCTGATTGCTGTAGCAATCTATTTGTGTTTTTATTTTCTATTCTTTATGCTTTTCTGACAAATTGGTATCAGAGCTTTAAGGATATGATCCTGTGAAGATTAAAGAGAGCCAATGTAGAGAGTTAGTGTATTTTGCAAGGTGGTGTATTCCGCATGAGAGGCAGTGTATTAAAAAAGTTTAGCAATTTGAGACCAATTTTCAACTTAAGGGGAAGAATGTTTGTATGCTGCTCTAAAGACATAGCTTTGAAGATTACTCTCTAGCCTACCTGACATCAATGGCAACCACTAGCAACATAGCTGTGGCAAGAATGGTAAATCATTTAGACATTGTAAATGTTGAAGTAGTTAGTGTTAGAAATTAAGGGGGAGTGTTAGAGACTGGAGATAGTTTCTCCACTCCTTCTCATGCATGCAAAATAGTAAACAATATGTTAGAGATCAGTTAGTTCAAATAGTTAGTTCAAGCAGTTAAGCAATTTGCATGCAAAGAAAAAAATTAGTCTTCAGTTTGCTTTTCTAATTATTGTTTGTTTTCAAATCTATTTAAGAGACCCATGGGCATAGCTTTGTAATTGGAAGCAAGATTAAGAAGATCTGCAAGATCAAGAAAGATTAATAAACTTCTTGGTTTCCAAAATTGCTATAGCAATCTGAGTCTATTTTTATTTTCTGTTATGCTCTGTTCTTCCTTCAAATTGGTATTAGAGCTTTAAGGATATGATCCTATGAATATTGAAGAAAGCCAACATAGAGAGTCACTACAATCAGTAGAACTATAAGAAAAGAGCAACGTACTGAGAAGAAGCAGCCAGTTGAGTCTTGGCAGAGAAAAGTGAAATGCTGCCAGCAAGAGTAGTTAAAATATCCATGGTAACTATTGTTAGGCACAAGGCAAATTGAGGGAGTATTGCAGCTGAACATTGGAAAAAGAGAAGCCATGAAGGGAGAGTACATGCAGTCAACCTAGACAAGGAAAAGTGTAGCAGTCAAGAGGAATAGGTGACGCACAGTAGTAAGGAGTCTACAAAGAAAGCCATTGAGGGAGGTGGAGAGCCAACAGAGCGCAAGGTGAGAAGAGGTCTATTTTTATTTCTTGACTGTGGTCGGACATAATGTAGGGCACTATTGTTAGATTTTTGATTACTTTAGACGTAGATGCAGATACTCTACATTGGCCTCACTATAAAGTCAGCCTGATAAAGGTCCCCTGTTGCCAAGAAGAAGGCAGGCAAGGCCAAAAGGAAGCTACCCAAGGAAGGAGCGAAGGCAAAAATAAGAAAAGTCACAGCCTACAGAAGATAGGAGGATTTACTAAAGGATGTCACTACTTTATTAACAAAATAAAAGTTGCTTTGCAGTCATCTATTTGTGAATATCGTAGCATTCTAAGTGAAATCTTCTTGTTTTTGAAAATTAGGCTAGTGAAATGGTAGGCATAACCATCGATATGTATTCATGGTCGTAGAACCACATTTGATAAGTAAGAGCTCCGCAGAGCTTAGAAGAGATTTCATGAAGAAAGGAAACAAGTATTACTTAGTGGTTATAGCTTGAGAAGAGAAGGCAGGTGTGAAGGTCAAAGGAGACCGTAGGAAAGGAGGAGCCCCAACCGGTGTTGAAAAGAGCCGAGTAGCTGGAAGAAGACTACCAAGGTCATCGGTGAAGAGAAAGAGGAGCGTGGAGAGCTCCGTGAGAGAGAGATGGTAGATGAGACCCTGCTCTAAAGATGTTGTTAGAGCCAGCTAAACCAGCTGCTAGAAGAAAAGAGTGCAAAATTGTTGATAGATTGCTTCGCAGATGCATCTAACTATTCCGAATGCCAAAGATAAGAGGAGTGAGTTACCAAGAGACTGTTTTGAATGCCAAAAAGAAGAGGCATCGAATGTGTTTAAGATCAAACTAAAATCTGCATGGTGGTGGTGTATTCCACATATAAGGTGATGTATTTCACAAGGTGGTGTATTCCACATATAAGGCGATGTATTTCACAAGGTGGTGTATTCCACATATAAGGCAATGTATTTCGCAAGGTGGTGTATTCCACATATAAGGCGATGTATTTTGCAAGGCGGTGTATTCCGCATGAGAGGCAGTGTATTGAAAAGGTTTAGCAATTTGAGACCAATTTTCAACTTAAGGGGGAGAATGTTTGTATGCTACTCTGAAGACGCAGCTCTGAAGATTACTCTCTAGCCTACCTGACATCAATGGTAGCCACTAGCAACGTAGCTGTGGCAAGAATGGTAAATCATTTAGGCATTGTAAATGTTGAAGTAGTTAGTGTTAGAAATTAAGGGGGAGTGTTAGAGATTGGAGATAATTTCTCCACTCCTTCTCATGCATGCACAACAGTTAACAATCTGTTAGAGATCAGTTAGTTCAAACAGTTAGTTCAAGCAGTTAAGTAGTTTGCATGCAAAGACTAAAATTAGTCTTCAGTTTGCTTTTCTAATTATTGTTTGTTTTCAAATATATTTAAGAGACCCATGGGCATAGCTTTGTAATTGGAGAAAGATCAAGAAGATCTGCAAGATTCAAGAAAATCAATAAAATCTTGTTTTTTCCCTGATTGCTGTAGCAATCTGTTTGTGTTTTTATTTTCTATTCTTTATGCTCTTCTGACAGTAATGTTAGTTTCTTTGATTGAACATTTGTAGAGAAGTTCATATTGAGCCGTGCAGCTTATAATTACCCTTTGCTCGGCTAACTCGATGACATGACCAAACGTGTTTTAAAAGAGGCAATACTTAAATAGTTTTTTAATTTCTTGAAAATTATTTTGAAGAAAAAAATATACTAGAATGGTGTAGGGGTAAATGCATATAAAAACTTTAGGTTAAAATCTCATTTAACACTGCCTAATGAAGTGTTGAATCAAACAAGTAGAAAGATTTTGAAGATATTTTGGAATTTTGGCTTTTTAGATTGATATCATAAGGATTTTTTAATTATTCTATGTTAATTTAATGATTTTTTTAGTTAATTTAATTTTTTTTATTTGATGTAAAATATCATTTAACAACATTTAATGAAATGTTAATCAAATATTTAGAAAGAGAGGAGTTTTAGTTTATTAAATTAATATCAAAAAGATTTTGGAAGATATTATATGGAATCATTAAATTATATAGAATTATAGTATTTTTGTTTATATTTTAGAAATAAATATATAGCAGATTTACAATACTGAGTAATTATTTAAATTAGTGACCTTTTTTTAGTAAGCAATCATGAGTAAAGGACATCCACATCATTAAAATCACATAAGGTATGATCCTTGCTTTAATCATTTGATGATCTTGACCTTAATCGTTTGACTCTTTTTATTATCTAAAAAGATTTGTATCTTCATGGATGGATATAAACAACCATCATCCTCACCAGTTAGACTACAACCCTTTCAATAATATTGCACATGTAAAATAAATAAAAATTTTATTTGAACAAATATATAAATAAAGTTACTATTAACCTCTACCCATATAATTTGTCAAGTACCCATTAAATTATGTGAAGAAATTATAAATCTATAAACAAAATTTATATAACAAAAATAGTACCAACAAAGTTTTATGAGATTACTCTAAATAAAATGATTGCCAAAGATTACATAAGTACTCTACATTCAAATGAACATTCTAAACTTCAAAAATGTCTAATAACTCAATCATTAATATATGAACATATATACATAATTTACTTAAAATAGTAAGAAATAAATATTTTTAAATATTTTTAATTAAAAAAAGTGTTTTTTCTTTTTTTTTTAAATTTTGGAATTTCTTTTAATAATTAAAAAATAAATAAATTTAAATCAATCTTTCCATATAAATCAGTATTTGTACTTCAATCAAGATACATTTTCAATATTTATGAACAAATATTGAGGGACGAGGGAGGTGTTAGAAAATTAAAAAAAATCTATATTACAAGATGTATAGTTGAAAAATTAAATAAACATTGCAACCAATTGAAATTAATTAGAAAAAAATCTAAAACAGGATAGAATGAAGAGAAAGGGGGATTGATAGACCAAAAAACATCTATATTACAAAATATGTACCTAAAAAATCAAATTAACATTATAACTAAAAAAAATTAATTAGAAAAACATCTAAAACGAAATCGAAGATTGGAAGATTAAACAATATCTATATGTAACTGAAAAACAAATCAATATTACAACCAACAAAAATTAATTAGAAAAACACTAAAAACTAATTAAAAAAACACTTAAAAAAATGGAATAGGTTTTTAGAATCTCAAGGTAGAATAATGCAAAATAAAAACAATGATTTCAATTCTATCATGTCTTGTTTAATTTTACAGTTTGCAATAGGCATCTCAGTTGTTTCTAACAAATTGGGTTTAAAAATGATGTTTAAATTAAAACTTAGCCTTTTTATGTTGAAGAATAAATATAAGCAATTTTGTCTAATAACGATGTGGTAAATCCACTGGTTCAGTCAATCAACGAATAAAACATGAACAATAAATCCCCTGGTAATTACAGTCACCATCTCCTTTAGTTTCAAATGTAGATAAGATAATTTAAATGATGTCTAACAAGGTGGTTCGACCATCAAATTGTGCAACCTATCCATTCAGCCATGAATAAAGCCACCTATGTTAATCTCAGTGCTCTCTTCGAATATTGTCTGGCTCTCTTGTTAGAAACTCAAGATAATTTCTCCACATGCAAGCAGTTAACTACCAGTTAAGAATTAGTTATTTAACTGATAGTTAGAGATCAGTTAGTTCAGTTAGTTAACAAACAATTAGTTAAACTGTTAGAGAAGCAGTTTAGTCTCAATTAGCATGGAGTTAATTTTACTTAGCTATACAGTCAATTTTTAGTTATTTTTGGATTCAAATTCTATTTAAAGACGCCTTGGGTGTAGCATTGTAAGCAAGGGAAATTGAAGATCAATAAAATTCTTGTTTTTTAAGAAATTGCAATAGCAAGTGGTTCAGTTCTTATTTTTTAATTTCAATTCTTGTTTTTTTCTGCTCTTTTAGTTTCTACAAATTGGTATCAGAGCCTAGTAAGGAAGAGCACAATAGAAAAGGAGAAGCACAGATTGGAGAAGTGTGCAGTCAGTAAAAGTGCATAGCAGTCGCAGTCCAACATGTGAAGGAAGAGCCAGCAGGGAGCACAGCGATCGACATCGGCAACCTAACAGACGTCGGCCGACAACCCAGACTGACCTTTGTAGACCCAACCGACATCGGCACCATGCCTGACCGATCTCGATAGATTAACTGACATCGGTGACTGTGTTCTAAAATAGTGAACCAGAATTTAGTTGCTTTAGCAATTGACATGGCAGTGAACAACAGTATCTCTTAGCCTCAAATTCTCATTTTTAATGGTAAGAATTATGATTTTTGGAGAATTAAGATGAAAACATTATTTTGCTCACAAGAAGTTTGGGATTTGGTAGAAAGTGGTTTTGTAGAATTGCAGGATGAGGCAGCCCATCTGGCATTAGCTCGAGCACAAAAAGAAGAGCTTAAAGAGAACAAGAAAAAAGATGCAAAAGCCTTAATTCTAATCCAACAGGGATTGGATGAATCAATTTTTTCTAGAGTTGCAACCCCAACGAGATCCAAAGAGGCATGGAAAATCTTGGAGACTACCTATAAAGGTAATACAAAGGTAAAAATTGCTAAATTGCAATCTCTTAAGAAAAGTTTTGAAAATTTGCAAATGAATGAATCAGAATCTATAAACCAGTTTATGGGTCAAGTGTTGAATATAGTGAATCAAATTAGATCTAATGGAGAAACAATCATGGATCAGAAGATTATAGAAAAAATACTCAGGAGTTTACACAGTAAATTTGATGCAATAGTTGTACCTATTGAGGAAACCAAGGATTTGGAATAGTTATCAGTAGATGAATTAATGGGTTCTTTGTTAACACATGAATCTAGAATGAATAGGAATAATACTTCTCTTGAGAATGCTTTCAAGTCATAGGTATCATTTGGCAGAGGAAGAGGAAGATGAAGGTCAAACTTTAGAGGAAGAGGCAGAGGTAAAATTAGAAGAAATAATCCAGATCAAGGTGAAAACAGTAATCAAAACTACAATAGTAGAGGACGTGGCAACAATCACTTCCAGCACAGTTCACAGAGGTTTGATAAATCTAATATTCAATGTTATTATTGCGATAAATATGGTCATTATGCAAGTGACTGCAGAAGGAAACAAGGATATGTGGACAAGCAGAATGCTAATTACATAGTTGAATCTAGTTCTAATCCAGGTGAATCTAGTTCTAATTTTGGAAGCTTATTTCTTACTTGTAATGTTACTCAAGAAAAATCTAGAGATATTTGGTTCTTAGACAGTGGATGCAGTAATCATATGACAGGAAATAAAGAATTTTTTGCTAGTTTTAATGATTCTATAAGATCTGAAGTTAAATTAGGAAATGATATCAAAGTGGATGTAATGGGTAAAGGAGTAATAAATATTTTGGCAAAAAATGGTGATTTATACCTGATGTTTATTTTGTACCTGGACTAAAGCATAATCTTATGAGTATTAGACAATTAGTATAGAAAGGTTATAGAGTATCTTTTATGGATAATGTTTGCACAATACTGGATAAGTTTCCAAGTGGCAGGTTGATAGGAAAAGTGGAGATGACCAAAAATCAGATGTTCCCTCTTCGAATTCAGTGCATCCAAGGAGAAGAGGAAGCCCACTTCAAAACCATGCAGCTAGACCAATCATGGCTATGGCACTTAAGGTATGGACATTTACATTTTGGAGGTTTGAATTTGTTATAGAAGAAAAATATGGTGAAGGGGTTACCACCAATAGAACAGCCAGGAAGTTCATGTGATAGTTGTATTCTGGAAAAACAGCATAGAGAGAGCTTTCCAGTAGGAGCCTCATATAGAGCAAAGGTAATATTGGAGTTAGTCCATAGTGATTTATGTGGACTAATGCAAACTCCATCATTTGGAGGTAGTACTTATTTTCTAACCTTCATTGATGACTTTAGCAGAAAGACTTGGATATACTTTCTCAAAAATAAGTCTGAGGCCTTTGAAAAGTTTAAAGAATTCAAGGCAATGGTTGAAAAGTAGAGTGGCCATCACATCAAGGTACTTAGATCAGATAGAGGAGGTGAATATATGTCTAATCAATTTCAAGTTTTTTGCAGATATCATGGCATCAAAAGGCAATTGACTACAAGGTACACACCATAGCAGAATGGTGTAGCAGAAAGAAAAAATAGAACAATCATGGAGATGGCAAGAAGCATGTTGAAAGCCAAACACTTGTCAAATAAATATTGGGCAGAAGCAATATCATGTGCAGTATATATTCTGAATAGAAGCCCAATAAAGAGTGTCAGTGATCGAATTTCACAAGAAGCGTGGAGTGGTAAGAAACATAGTGTACATCATTTCAAAATTTTTGGTTGTATTGCATATTCTCTTATACCATCTAAATTGAGAAGAAAACTTGATGATAGAGGTGAGAAATGCATTTTTATTGGCTATAGTGAAGAATCAAAGGCTTATAAGTTGTATAACCCTATTTCAAAGCAAGTGATTATTAGTAGAGATGTTGAATTTAAGGAAGAAGCATGGAATGGTAGCACCATCACAATTGGAGCACCAATTCCACAGAATGAAAAAGAATCTAAAGAACAAAATTTGCAAGGAGATCAATTATCTCCACAAGCAAGAGCAAGCACTCCAATAAGAACACCTAGGAGGTTTGAACAAGGTGAATCATCTAGTCATGCTTGTCACCCTACTCCAAATTCACAAGTGATGAATCAGATCCAACTCTTGCTACTTTAAGATCAAGATTGAAAGGTAAGAAAATAAAAAATTTGAATGAGATTTATAATAAAAAAAGAAGATAAATTAGATTTGGTTTCAAATTTTTCTCTTTTCACTCATGATCCTATGTATTATGAATAAGCAATTAATAAGGAACATTAGATAAAAGCAATGGATGATGAGATGAATGCCATTGAAAGAAACCAAACATGGGATCTAACTATTTTACCTGAAGATAAGGATTGTATAGGAGTCAAATGGGTTTATGAGACTAAATTTGATGCTGATGAAAATGTTGAAAAGCACAAGGCAAGGTTCGTAGCAAAAGGTTTTGCAAAAAAACATGGAATTGACTATAATGAAACATTTGCTCCAATTGCTAGATTGGATACTGTTAGAATGGTTTTATCAATAGCTACTCAAAATAATTGGTATGTATATCAAATAGATGTCAAATCATCTTTCTTGAATGGTTTTCTAGATGAAGAAGTGTATGAGAAACAGCCCACAGGTTATGAAGTGCAAGGACATGAAGAAAAAGTCTACAGATTGAAGAAGGCTCTTTATGGTCTCAAGCAAGCACCAAAAGCATGGTATAGCAGGATTGATTCATATATGACAAACAATGGATTCAGTAGAAGCAATAGTGAGCCTACTTTGTACACAAAAATCAATAAAGAAGGTCAGATTTTGATTGTGTGTTTGTATGTTGATGATTTGATTTTCACTAGAAATTTTTTTGTAGACACTTTTCAATCAGCAATGAAAAAAAAATTGAAATGACAGATTTGGGATTAATGAAGTATTTTTTGGGCATAGAAGTTGTACAATCAGAGAAAGAAATTTTTATTTGTCAAACTAAATATGTAAAGTATGTGTTAAGGAGATTTAAGATGTTGAATTGTAAACCAGCACCTACACCAGTTGCTACAGGGACCAAACTTAGCAAAGAAGACCAAGGGTCTAATGTTGATTCTACAACATTCAAAAGAGTAGTTGATAGTTCAATGTATCTTACAGCTACTAGACCAGATATCATGTATGGGGTCAGTTTAATCTCAAGATTCATGGAGTCACCAAAAGACTCACATTGGCAAGTTGGAAAAAGGATATTGAGATATGTCGCAGGAACTACAGAATATGAAATTTTATATTCCACAACTAACGATTTTAGTTTAAATGGTTTTACTGATAGTGATTTTGCAGGTAGCGTTGATGACAGGAAGAGTACTTCTGGACATGTCTTTCTTTTAGGCACAAGGGTGGTCACATGGGCATCCATAAAGCAACCTATAGTGACACTTTCATCAGCTGAAGTAGAGTATGTAGCAGCCACATCACCAGCATGTCAAGCAACTTGGATGAGAAGAATATTGAAAGATTTATTACAAGCACAGAAGGAGTCATCATCAATCTTTTGTGACAACAAATCAGCAATTGCATTATCAAAAAATCATGTTTTTCACAAGAGGAGCAATCACATTGATACAAGATTTCACTTTATCGGAGAGTTAGTGAACAATGGAGAAATCCATTTGAGCTTTTGCAGATCTGAAGATCAATTGGCAGATATATTTATAAAGGCATTAGAAAAGGAGACCTTTGACTATTTGAGACAAAATTTAGGCATTGTAAATGCTAAAGTTGTTAGTGGTAGAAATTAAAGGGGAGTGTTAGAAATTCAAGATAATTTCTCCACATGCAAGCAGTTAACTACAAGTTAGGAATCAGTGACTTAACTGACAGTTAGAGATCAGTTAGTTCAGTTAATTAACAAACAGTTAGTTAAACTATTAGAGAAGCAGTTTAGTCTCAGTTAGCATGGAGTTAATTTTAGTTAGTTATGCAGTCTATTTTCAGTTATTTTTAGATTCAAATTCTATTTAAAGACGCCTTGGGTGCAGCATTGTAAGCAAGAAAAATTGAAGATCAATAAAATTTTTATTTTTCAAGAAATTGCAGTAGCAAGTGGTTCAGTGCTTATTTTCTTGTTTCAGTTCTTGTTTTTTCTGCTCTTTTAGTTTCTACATCTCTTTTCATTATAAAAAGACGCTTGCACGTCCCTTTCTTATTAACAAAGCAGGCCTGCCTTAATTCTCTTGACAATTTTAGATTCTCAAAAATACTTCTACTTAGCATTTTTCTATGATTGAAGATAAATGAATCAGAATTTACGTTTATTGGCTCTAATTTTTGAACTGTGATGACTCCACACCGCCAGAATATTTGAAATGCCGAAGTTAAATAATGCTGCCATGAAAATTGCGGGCCATTGCTGTTAAACATGACCTCAGTGGCATACGGACCTGTATTATAAATTGGGCCATGGCTGTAGGCTTGATATTAGCTGGAGAAACACGAGTATCGAAATCAATTGAATGCGAATATTGTGTCTTTTCATACCTAGAGACTGTACAGTGTCTCAAGTCAAATATAAAGGGAAGAATTGGGTGCCTCATTTAACAGTATCAATTTCCAACTAGTTTGATTCTAATAAAATTTCAAGTAAAATGGAGGCAAACAATGCTTTGGCATATGCTAAATGTGGGGAGATTGTTTTGACCTTCCTGCTTGCTTTTCTTTCCGCCAATACTTATGTCCATGCTCGTCCAGCTACATTTTTAGAGGACTTTCGGATAACTTGGTCTGACGATCACATCCTTCAAATTCCTGCAGGGAATGCCATTCAACTGAAATTGGACCAGTCTTCAGGTGATCTCCTCACAAATATAGTTAATGGTATTTTTTGAAATTTGAGATTTGAGATTCTTTTTAGAGGTAAGAGACACTATAATAATTTCTGAATAATGCTACATATAATTTCTGAATAATGTTACATATAGAATTTTGATCCCAACGTTTCGAGTCCTATACTAGAACATAAGAGAGGCATTATATTTTATAATATTTTTTAATTGTTAAGATTATCATTATATTTAAAAAAAAGTTTAAAAGGAAACGTGTTTGATTCTTGTTACAAAGCTCCCTAAGTTTATTCATATTTATGTAATTTTAGATTGTTTTCAAGCTTTCTCTCAGTTGGATAATGTATTTTATAGCTTTGGATTTTTTTTTCCTTTCTTTCTCAGCGTAATAATTATCACGCAGAATTTATGAATATCGTATTTGATACACAGGTGCTGGATTCGCTTCAAAGAAGCAGTATCTTTACGGATCTGTTAGCATGAAACTCAAGCTTGTTCCTCGGGATTCTGCTGGGACAGTCACTGCTTTCTATGTGAGATATTTTGGCACTGTGAAATGAATTGATGCTTTCATTAGGTAGATGTGTATGGCCTACGAGACCACAAAATTACATATACAAGTCAGAGAATTATAATTGCAGGTTAATGGTTAATTTAAAGATTATAATTTTTTTTTAAAAATGGGTTGAAAAAGAAGATTCCGTCCATTAAAAATATATATATGATTCATTATAAAAAGAATGGAATGGGATGTGACCCAGAGTAATATGGGGCACATTTCCTAAGAAATTTCAAAACTATATAACAAGTCTTACTTACAATTAAAGACGGGTATAAAATTGAAACTGCAAGGATAAGTCCCCAAGAAAACTTTAGATGTAGGTATAAAATTGAAACTGTAAGGATAAATCCCCAAGAAAATTTTAGATGTAGGAGTGTGTAGGTAATTCATATCATCTAAGCTTGTTGCTTCCATGACCATCCACATTCTAGGTAAGGGGATCTTAATCAGTCTATTGTTTCATTTTAGTTCCTGCCCATTTCTTTAACTTCTTCAATCTTTTTTGAAATGTGGAGCCAGGAATTTTAACAATACTAATCTCTAAAACTTACAGTCGTCTAGATAAACTATTTATGTATGTAGATTAGTCTTAATATCATTACCAACTGTACCACTCTGTGTCCTCTCTGTTTTATATGTTTGCTCTAGTTAAAATTTAATTAACTAGCCTATTCTTTATTTAATTATTTAAATAAGTCACAGCTAATAAGTTAATTAAATTTTTGATATAGACTTTATAGTGAAAGTCAAAGATGTAATAACTAATGGCAATGGTTTGTGTAAACCCTAAATGCTCTTACATTACATAAGATACATTATCTTTACCTCTTTCAAGAAGAAATTTTATGAACAACATTGTTGTTTCCTGGTTGATATAATACCGTTCTCTCTTTGTCTTTACACAGATTCTTTACCTTCACTCTTACTAATATGTAATGGCTATTGATTCCCTTGACAAATCAGTTTCTACTGGTTCCATAGCCATTGAATTTGTATGATGTGCTAGACAATTACTATATATGCTATAAAAAATTTGCCACCATGTATTGTAAACATCATGTGGTTGTTATATACAGTTTAGCATTAATATTTTCACATTGTTTGCCAGATGAATTCAGACACAGACAATATCAGGGATGAATTGGACTTTGAGTTTCTAGGTAACAGATATGGACATGTTAGCTAAAACTAAGCATAAAAAACAGAATACAAAAATAGAGAGACTGAGATTGCTACAGCAATTCTTAGAAAACAAGAATTTTATTATTTTCTTGATCTTTCCTTTTCTGCACTTACAATGTTGCACCCAAGGCATCTATAAATAGAATATGAAAGCTAAAATAACTGAAAATAGACTGCATAACTATCTAGTCTTTAATATGCTAACTGAGACTAAACTGCTTCTCTAACTATTTAACTAACTATTTGTCTAACTGCTGCTGCATGCATGAGAAGGAAGTGGAACTGGTAGTTTTGGAGAAATTAACTCCAGTTGACTTTTCAGTTGACTTCAGTTTCTAACACTCCCCCTTAATTTCTACCACAAACTACTTCAGCATTTACAATGCCTAAATGATTTACCATTCTTGCCATAGCTACGTTGCTAGTAGTTGCCATTGATGGCATACATCTCTTCACTCATTTTGTCTACCGGCTTCAACTAGGATGCTTTTATTTTGCAGAATACACTGCCTCTCATGCGAAATACACCGCCTTGCGAAATACATCGCCTTATATGTGGAATACACCACCTTGTCTTCATACAAAACAAATACAATTGCTCAATGAGCGTTCACTCAGCATTTAAGACTAAGGAGTAGCCTGTCGAAAGGATATCAACGGACATGCTTATGTCCAACACTGCAAGCTTCCTGCTTGCTTACCTTTCTTTCACCTGACGCTTAATTGTTCAAGTTTCTTCCCAGGACTATGCTGGGTTCTTTCCACGTGGGTCTAGATTTGCCAATGATCGGCCTGATCTTCAGACACTTTGACAACTTCACTCGCTATTCAACACACACACTTTCATAGCTTCACTCTCTATGTAACACAAGCTCTGTAGAGCTCATCTTTTCAAACACAGCACTGCGGCCATCAATGCTATAATCTGAAAAGATTTGTCAGAAAAAGAAAAAATAGAGTATTTAAAAATAGAAATATAAAATGGGATGCTTCAACATTCATCTTGGAAGCATCTAAGCACTTTCTTTGGAGCAATCTGTCCACACTCCTCTTCTTCTTCACCGCTGCCTTTGGCAATCTTCTTCCAGCTACTCAGCTCTTTTATTTTTTACACCGGATTCCTTCTCCTTCCATTTCCTTTTCTTGTCGCCACTCCTATCTTCGGCACAAATCTGGATTGCTTCAGCTTTGCAGATCTCAATCTCGATACATTTGAGGTCACCGTGTCTATGGACAAGAGGATGCTCTCCACCACTTCCCTGCTGTTGCCGCCTGTAATTACTCTGCTCTTTTCAACATGAAACTTTTTTTTTCTTTTATTTTCCTTCGCCACATTGGCGACTACTTTCTCCTTGCTTCTCTTTCTCCCAATGCTGGCAGCACTCCATGCCTCTACCTGGGGGTCACCTCTCTCTCAATCTTCACAGGATCTGTAATTATTTTGTCTTATCTAGCTACAATGATCTCCTTTCCTTTTCTGCAACAACTTCTACTATTGACTACGCTTCTCAGCTTAGTTGTGCCTTAGTTTTAGTGACGATCTCTGCCTAAGCTCACTTTTCGCATGCTGGTTGTTCTTCCACTTGGCTTCTAGGTTCTTTCTGCTCTGATACCACTTTCTTAGCTAAAACTAAGCATAAAAAATAGAATATAAAAATAGAGAGACTGAGATTGCTATAGCAATTCTTAGAAAACAAGAATTTTATTATTTTCTTGATCTTTCCTTTTCTACACTTACAATGCTATGCCCAAGGCGTCTATAAATAGATTATGAAAGCTAGAATAACTAAAAATAGACTGCATAACTAACTAAAATTAACTCTAGTCTTTAATATGCTAGCTGAGACTAAATTGCTTCTCTAATTGTTTAACTAATTGTTTGTCTAACTGCTGCTGCATGCATGAGAAGGAAGTGAAACTGGTAGTTTTGGAGAAATTAACTCCAGTTGACTTTAGTTTCTAATAGGACAGCCATACACTGTCTAAACCAATGTATATGCTCATGGCAAGGGTGACAGAGAGCAAAGAGTCAACCTCTGGTTTGATCCTTTTGCAGATTTTCACACCTACTCCATTTTATGGAATCACTATCATGTAGTGTGAGTAAAGTTATTCTTGGCCCACATTTAATTTCTTGGATTATTAAGCCATCTTGCCAAAATGAGGATCATAATCGTAATTATATATGTGCAGATTCTCTGTGGATGATGTACCAATTCGAGTATACAAGAACAATGAAGTGAAAGGGATCCCTTATCAAAATTCTCAGCCCATGGGGATTTATTCTACTTTGTGGGAGGCAGATGACTGGGTTGATAGGCAAGAAATAGAGCAAATACAACTGCAAACAACATGGACACCAGATTGCTTCTGCAATAAAGAAAAAAGAATTTTATTGATCTTCTTGAATCACTTTTACAAGAGTGCACCCATGGGTCTCTTAAATAGATTTGAAAGCAAACAATAATTGAAAAAGCAAACTGAAGACTAATTATAGTCTTTGCATGCAAACTAACTCTCTAACTGCTTGAACTAACTGTTTATTAACTGTTGTGCATGAGAAGGAGTAGACAGAAGAGGGAGGTGGAACAGACAGTTAAGTGGAGAAATTATCTCCAGTCTCTAACATGGGCTACAAGAGGAGGCCTAGAGAAAATAGACTGGAGCAAAGCACCATTTTATGCTTATTACAAAGATTTTGACATAAAAGCTTGTGCAGTGCCTGGTATAGCAGCATGTGCCTCTAATCCAAACAACTAGTGGGAAGGTGCTTCATACAAACAGCTTAGTGCATTACAAGCCCAGTGGTACAGGTGGGTGAGGATGAATCACATGATATATGACTACTGTATGGAAAAGTCTAGGTATCCTGTCATACCCCCTAAATGCTTAGCAAGCATCTGAAGATAAAATCAAAGCCTACGAATTGTAGTTGAATATAACAATTCAACTATGTCCAAATAAGCAATAATCAATTTGTCTTCTTAGAAGAATATATGTAAGCTTTAGCGTGTAATTTGTGTATCCTGGTTATTCACATTCCTCTACTAATAAGGACTATTGTGATTGAAAGCTCTGTGGTAAAGCCTCACTCAAGAATTTCAAGAACAAGTTTATTAATAAGAGATAATATTTCTACACTTCATAGAGTAATAATGAAGGTTTCTGATTACAATACAGAAATCAAATTGAGAGAATGGCACTAATATTTGTTGGCACATTAATAATTAATTAAACATTTTCAATCTGTAACTTCATAAGAATAACTAAATAAATAAACTCAACTATTGTACTCTGGTCAATCAAAGTCAATATTTGAACTCTTCTACACGTTGCACTGCAATGATAGATATAGTTGCATTATGAAGGTGGTAGTTTACCATTTTAATTATTTAGGTAATGGATTTTGTAAGCATAAAAATATGCAGTAAGATGTGTAGTTGAAAAATCAAATTAACATTATAATCTATTAAAATTACAATATAATATATTTAAATTTAATAGTAAAATAGATAATATGAAATTGTATTTTACCATTATAGTAGTTAAATTGTAGTCTTTTTTATTTTTAAATATATTTAAATTAGAATTAATTTATTTTTTAATTAAAGAACAAATTATAATTTAATTTAATTTTTTATTAAAAAATAAAACAATTAAATTTAAATGTAAGAATAATTAATTTTCTTTATTCAATATTAAAGGAAGATATAAAAATAATGAGAACAATTTTATTATATCATGTTTAATTTAAAAGTTTACAATAATCTTCTCAAATATATATAATAAATTGAATTTAAAATTTGTTAAAGATATTAAAATTATAATTATACTTAATTTTTATTGAAGAATAAAATTTTAAATTCAAATAATTATTTTTTTAATTATAAATAGTTTTTTATAAACTAAAAAATAAGTTTTCATATTCAATTAATTAAATAATCAAAATTATTAAATATATTATTAAAAATAAATTTAAAAATATTAATTCAAAAAAATATTTTCAATCTAAATAAATTTAAATTTCATAAATTAACTTCCGAATAATTAAAACATTCATCATTAACTGAATGAAGATTCAGACAATTTACATCACCATATCACCATCAAATAAATGGATCTTCTATTTTATGTTTCTATTACAAGATTTTATGTAAAAAGTACTTTTTCTTACAGTCCTAATCACCAGCAATGATTAGTAATGGACAATAAAACATAAAGCATATATTCATATTACCATCTGCTTTAGAATGTCGACAAGATAATTTAAATGATGTTTAATCGTTCGACCATCAAATTGTGCCAGCTATCCATTTTCACACTTAACCAGTTGGCCAATGCCCTATTCGGATAATGTTGATGAAACGTCGGTAAAGACACATTTAGAATCTTTTCACAAATTTAGAATCTCAAAAAATAGTTCTACTTATCACTCTTCTATCATCGAAGATAAAGGAATCAGAATTTACGTTTATTGGTTCCAATTTTGGAACTGTAATGACTCCACACCGCCAGAATATTTGAAAGGCCAAAATTTTAAAATTTATGCTTCCATGGAAATTGTTGGCCATTGTTTTTAAACACGACTTCAGTACCATGGGCCATGGTGGTAGGCTTGATATTTGCTGGAGAAAGATGAGCGTCAAAATCAGTTGAATGGAATAGTGTCTTTCCATACCAACTAAAAAGATTGAGACTGTATAAATAGAACATTTAGGTGTTTCATTTAGCAGTATTATTTATAAATAAATCTACAGTATAATTAGAAGAAATATAGAATAGTCAAAATAAAATTACTTGTTTAATTTATTAGAATCATTTTATATAATAATAAATATCAAATACAATGCATTTATTAAATTACATGTGAACATGTTTTTATTATAAACAAATAAATAAGTTTATATATATATATATATATATATATATATATATAAATAAATAACACAACTAAACTTAATTCAGCTTTTCTAAGGTTCTATTATTCTAATAATGGATTAATTAAATATCAACTAATTATTAAATGAGTTGCATAATTTTTGCATAATGGTATTTACTGTAGAACTCAAACTCAACAACATCTAACCAACAATCTATCGCTTGATGTTGAGTGGACTAACAACTTGATCTCACAGTTTCAAAAACCAAACTTTTGCAACAACTTTGGTAAAGATATTTGTACTTTGTTTTTAGGTGTTTATATACTTCAATTCTACATGTTTCTTCTAAACCAAATCTTGAATAAAGCGGTATTTCAAATCAAAATGCTTTGACCTATTATGATGTACTGGATTCTTGGATAATTTGATAAAACTTACATTGTCACAAAAAATTGCTGTAGATAGATATTGTTTCTCTCCAACTTTTTCTAAAACCTTTCAAACCCACAATGCTTTTGTACCTGATGAAGTGCTACAATATATTTTGATTCTATAAATGAAATAGAAATAAAACATTGTTTATTTGAGATCCATGTAATCAACTGAGAACCAAGTGAAAAATAGTTCCCAGATTTTGACTTTCAGTCATCCAAACTACCTCCCCAATCAGAATCACTAAAACCAAAAACATCAAACTTTTTATTAGTATAATAATGAATACCAAAGCCAATAATACATTTCACATACCTCAAAAGCCTCTTGGCTTCCTTCATATAAATTTCAGATGTCTCAAACATATAGCTTGATACAAGAGAAACTGAATAAGTAATATCTAGCCTTGTGTGAGTTAGAAACATTACACTTCCAACAATACTTCTGTAAGTTGTCTCATCAACTCTTTCAATACATTATTCTCTACATGGCATAACTCTATGAGCAGTTGGAGTGGAGACTAGTTTACAATCAACCATATTGAATTTCTTCAACGTCTCATTTACATACTTTGTTTGACAAATGAAAATGACATCTTTACAGTGATGAACCTCCATCCCTAGAAAGTATTTTATGAGACCCTAATTTTTCATTTCAAATTAATTCATCATTACAATTTTAAATTCATCCTTCCTCCTAGAATTGCGACCCATATACCACAAATCATCAACATACAATGTTATAATAAGGATATCGTTATCTCCTTACTTGTATTAAAGTGTAGGCTCACTTTTGCTTCTTTTGAATCCATTATGGTGAAAATGTCTATCAATCCTTGCATACCATGATCCGGGTGCTTGTTTGAGGCTATAATAATCCTTCTTTAACTTTTAGACCTGCTCTTCTTTACATTATACTAGAAAAAATTGTGGTTGTTGTGCATAGACTTCCTCTTCTAAGTACCCATTCAAGAAGGCACTTATCACATCCATGTGATGTATTCTCTATTTATTTTAATTTTCTATTAAAATCGCCATTATAATGGTCTTTTGTCTTCTAATAGGTCCAAATATATCTTCATAATATTTGCCATATCTTTGAGTGAAACCTTTTGCAACTAGATGTGCCTTATGTCTTTCAACACTACCATCACTATTGTACATAGTCTTATAGACCTAGTTAGTACCAATAAACTTCTTGTCATGTGAAAGTTCTATAAGTTGCCAAGTATCATTCTTATGAATGGAATCAATTTCTTCTTCCATTTCTTGCACCCAAACATCATTAGTACAAGCATCTTCAAAACATGATGGTTCAAAATCATTTTGTGTAATTAAATAAAAATTTACTATCTCACCTATTGGACATTCTTCATGTGTTTGGTCTCTCGTATGTTGATAAATTTAACTCAAGCCTTTTACATTCCTTAATGAACTAGGACTTTAAGCTGGAGCTGCACTTGGAATACATGCACTAGATGAGGGGCTATGTAATGGACTTATACTTGAAGCTAGAATTATGCTTGGAATACATGCACTAGATGACGAGCTACTTAATGGATGTGTATTACTTGGCATTGAAGTAATAGTGGGATGTTCATTAGTAATATCATCATAATTACCATCAATAAAAGTAGATTTAGACTTTTCAATATTGCCTTTATCTTTGTCATGGCCATACACTCTCCATTAATCAAAAACATCTCTTTACCAAAGTACACTATTAGTGACAAGATTATAAAGCCTATAAGCTTTGACTTGTTTATTGTATTCAACAAAAATCTAAGACTCACTCTTTGGATATAATTTGTTTTGTTCTAAGTTTGACACTTAGTTCTTTAATCTCAATTAAAATTAAACTATTCGTTTTAGTTTGACAAAAGTCTATATGCACTTTGGTAGTATTTTATATTAATTCTCCTTTGATAATATAATATTTTAAAGTAAAGTAGTTTAATTTTCATCAAGATATTCAAAATCATAAGATAAAGCTACATTAATATTAGTGCTTTGACATTATTATTAGTCCATGTCAATGCAGGAGATGATATGAATCATTTTTCAATTACATGTATATCTCTCAGTCACTTAGAGAGTTTGAATGTTGTAGAAAAAATAGGCCAACCTTACGGAGGCCATAAATTTTGGCCCATAACTCTGTTTGAGCTCTTTCACATGCTAAAAAAACTATATCAAAAAGTTTAATTCTGCCCTAAGGTGCTCTATCCCCTTAGGTTTGATTTTGATCTTTTTTGGAGGCCAAATGTGATCATCTGAGGGTCTAAAATTAATGTTTAATGATTTTTTGGGGATTTTTCTATTTTTAAAAATTATATATTTTTAGAACTGGATATCAACTATGGTTGAATTTCATATCATAGGATAATTTTAGCATTTAGGATATTTAGGTAATTTTTTAGAGCCACATGTGCTTGCATGTGAAACTTACTATAAATAGCAGCTACTAAAAATAGACATTTTTTTAGTTTTTAGTTCTTTTTTTCAAATTTTGCATGTAAACTCTAATTTCTAAATTTAGGACTATTTAAGCATGGTTTGGGTTTGTAATTATTTCAAGTCATTCAATACGAATCAATTCTAGGTATTGTTTCAATATCTTGGCCTATTAGTAATTTTTGTTGTCTTGATAATTTTTGTGTTCATTATCAAAATATATATCACAAATATTATCATGTTTTTGGTTAATATTTGGGACATTAATATTGACATATTATTTTGGGTCTTATTTATGAATATTCTATAGAAATTAATGTATATGTGTGGTGGTCATTACAGATTATAGTGATATATGGTTTTTCAGTGCAAACCATATATGGTTCCATATAAGTAGTTAGTAGGGTTTGAAATGTGAGGCAATATTTATACATGGTAAGATAATCTTAAAAATTTATATGTCATGTATAGATTCTATCGATTCCCATAGGTCATCCAAATATTTATGGGTACCCAAGTGATTGGGATGATACCATGTGGCAACATATTTGTCACTAGGGATATGAGGATAATCAAGCCACCCCTAGCATTGGGTTCCTAGAATGTTGCCACATGGTGGCATCCTAGATGCCCAAGCATCTCCATGCAATAAAGTCTTCAAGATAATTGAGTGCTTAGAATGCTACCATATGGAAACATCATTATCACCCAAAAGTTAGGGCACAAACAAGCTCCATGGGATTGAGTGCCTACAATGCTACCACATGGCAACATCTTGTGTACTCAAGGGTCCACATGGTAGCATCTCAATAACTGAGCCCATAAGAATGTGTGAGAATGATGTAATGCCTCAAGCCCTTAAGGCCATAAGATTCTACCACTTGGCACCATCCTGGGAGCTGAGCAACTCAGGAATTAATTGATAGTGCAAAATCTCTATGCCTTCGAGAGCCTAGGATTACACCCTATGGTAACCTCCTAGGATCTCAAAATCTTGGAGCAATGATATTATTATCTCAGACCTAGGGATTGGGATTGCACCATATGGTGTCATCCTGAAAGCCTAGGGGGTCGAATGGATTGGTATAATAAATAAATGTAAGGACCATGTGGTGATGATGATGAAAGCTTAAGAATAAAGATCAAGATCAAGAAGACTATAGGATATCCATGTAGTAGGAAAGTTATACCTGACAAATAAAATTAAATACCTAGTGAGGGGAATAAAGTGAGAAGCCAACAAGAGTAGTGATATTTATCCACATGTCATCATCCACTTAATATTGGGATTATGTTTATAGAAGACATAGTTACAAAGTATACAGAAGACTCTAGGTCATTCGAATCATGACAAGTGGTAGAATAGTAATCCCTAAGGAAATATAGCATATAGTGAAGTGGAAGAGTGGATATCTGGAATCATGAATATTGAAAGTGAAGTAGATACGTAAGCATTTCACTCAACACACACCAAACCTGAATTTTATGGCCAAGTTGATGAATAAGTGAAAGACAAGTGATGGTTTATCGTTTGACTGTAAACAAAGGTTGTAGGTAGGGGAGATTTGCTGACTATAAGACATAAACCTAAGAATTTTTTATCATCCATAACACATAGTTACTTGAAAAGAACCTATAATTCAAAGATCTCATGAACTAATCAAAAGAAGGGAAATAGGAAAAGGTGTTGTAGACACTTGGAAGAGATTAATAATGTGTCATTCATAGAAATCTATTGTATGGAAAGGAAGAGATAATGGACATGATACTCGAACTCAAACACACAATAATATTGATAGGATTAGGAAAAATTTAGAATTAATTAAATGCATCTATTTATAGAATAGGAACAATCCATCATTCTAATATTTATACCACTTAGCAACATCACGTGCACTTAGGGGTCTAAGAATAATCAATTACCCTAGGATAAATTGGCTTATTTAGGGCCCCACATTATGAAAATTTCACTTTATGAAAAATACTAAGTCTTTTGAGTTCATGTAAACCCGATAAAAAACCACACAACATAACCTTGTTCCATGGAGGAGGAGATGTATCAATATAAATGCTCTTAGGGTAAGGAGACTGCCTTTATGCCCTCTCAATCCATAGAAAATTTTCTAAGTGTTGGCTAACAGATTTGTCCTTATATAAAGATATTTTATTTTAACTCTATACCCTTCTCTCAAGAACAAATAAGTTAAACAACAAATGGGTGAACTATTAAGATTAGTTCCCCTTTGAATTAAGGTATAGCTCCCTTTAAGATTTTTAATGAATTTAAAAAATTTAGATACACTTTTAACTAGAAAGTGTTTAAAGGTAGACTAATATCCATACATCATTATGTTATGAATATGATATTTTATAATAGTAAGAGGTAACAGAGTACACAAATTCTATTTTCAATTACAATTAAATAGATAAATGTATATATTGTTGAAACAGTAAATAATAAAACACATATAGTGAATTGTCTTAATGGAAAAATAATCACTATATGAAAGAAGGTTTCACACAAAAAACCCAACTTCAAATACTCAAACACAAAAATCCAAGTATGCATATTTAATTATCCTTTTCATTCACAGATGAAAATGTTTCAAACAAACATCACATATATTGCTAACAACAATGGTTCAGTTCTCTAATTTTCTAACTTCTTTCTTCCTTTTTTCTATCTCTTTGTCTCTCTTACAACCAAAAATATATACAGTTGCTATAACTAGTCCACCTATCAAACTAAACCTGAGTTAAGCTAAATCTGACCCATATGGGATTTAGTTTTTACAAATTCAATAACGATTAAGTTTTGAATAGAAAAGTAACTGAATAAAAGAAACTATGTAAGTAACGTTATTTTTGAAGTGATGGGTTAGGATATCCATATTTTCTCTATTTGGTTGGGTAGATACATTGAGTTTTCCACTCCTGAAATACTATAATGAACTCCTGAATTTTCAAAAGATTGGGAATGCTGACGTGTTTTATCCTTGCTTTTTAGATATTTTCTTCTCTTCAAAATTTTCCCATCTTTTATGTGTGCTCCAGGAGTTTGTTAATACAGTGACAAAGAAGTGAATCTACCTTTGAAATCTGAGATAAGTGTTTGGTTGATAAGTTGTCACTTTCTTAAATGGAGTTAATATTTTCCCTAAGGGAATGATTCACATCATTGATGTCTTTCTCTGGTTTTCCCTCATCTTTTATGTAATTGATATCAATGCTCTATAGATCATGTTGTAATGACTGAATGAATTCAGTTATTTCTTTGATCATTTTTGTGGTTTCCAATCATCCTTGTCTGGATACTGAATTTCTCCATTCAATATTTTTTTTACTTGCATATAATAAATCTTCATCCAGTCTTGTTAAGTTATTTTCTAAAAAAAACTTTGATATCCCATATTTTTGCACTTCGTCAAACTGATAAATCACGCCAATCCATTTGCATTCCTCTTTTATCCACAAAGCATTCTGTGTCTTCAAATCTTCAATAGTGATTGTGGTCAGATCATATACATTTTTCAATTTATGAAAATATTTTGTACCTTTGAGGATGATGCCATCCAACCAACTATCAAATACTCTAGTAATCATTTTGCCCCTGTATATTTGATCCAGCATCCTTTGATTGACAGGAGATTTCAAATCAAAAGACATGGGCATTTGAGAAATTGGTTGAGGATCTGGATTATGAATGGCATCAATATATTCTACCATTGAATGCATAGTCTATTTTAACTCTCTTTTATCCTTTTTATCCTTCCAAGTTATACTAAATATTCTTTTAGTGGATGCTTCTAGATGATGCACATCTGTGGCATGTGATGCAATCCCAAGGTTAACCTTTTCAAATGTAAAATTTTGAATAGTAAGATCTTGAACTTCTTCATTGGTTTTTGGCAAGGCAATTTCTGCACTCTAGTTCCTTGTGTTTGGGTCAACAACTACCCTGGATGTCATTTTTAGTTTTTTAGATTTAGGGGCTTTCACTAAACACTTGCTCACCATATCTTCTAATGGGTATAGAAAATGGAACTACTTTTCTTTTATGACTGATTAAACTTTCCAGCCATTTAGGTGTAGAAGCCGAGGCTTCTCTATCAGAATTTGGTTGAACAAAAGATACAGTTGAAATAATCATCAATTCAGTAGAATCAAAAGGAATCACTGTCTATTAATTTTTACTAACCTCTTCCCTCATTGGTGAATCAAACTCTTTATCACCTTTGAATTCTTCTGAATCCTCTTCAAAATTCAAATCCATAGTCACTTTTTTAGAAATTTGATTTTTCTTCTTGATCTGAGTCCTAGACCTGGTGACATGAGGAGGCAGGGTAGTTACAAGGGCCTTCTCAGATTCTTTGATGACAGGGTCCCTTCATGTTTTTGACTTGGAATTACCTACATCATAGATAGCAATAGGGTGGTTAGATGAGCTTATTGGGAATGTAAATTTAATTATTGATGTACATTATTGGGAGACTATATTTTAAACATTTCCCACTTTTCACTCTCTCAGCCATGTTTTAGTTCTTCTTATTACTGGAAAAGTCTTGACTTCAATTCGATCTTATTCACTTTTTTCCTAGTCAATTTATAGAATAGGTGATTGTTTTATTTTCTCAAACTATGGATCAGTTACATGTTCATCATTGTTAACAATTCCATAAATATCCATGTTTAATATAAGGGTAACTATCTGCCCTAAGGAAAACATGGACCACAGTCTTCTTCTAACTTCAAATTCATCAGAATAATCCTCCCAATAATCTTCTAATTGGGGAATATGTGAAAACCCTACTCTAAAATCCAAATTATCCCTGATGAAACCTTTGCTATCAAATTGAATGTCATAAAGTCCAATTTTAAATTCAAAGCCTCATATGTTGTTTTGTATGAATAACGTCCAAGTTCAATGGGAAAAAATATGTTAGATTTATTCTTCATTAGGAATTTTTTTATCTACATGTGCTAATTACCTATAGACTTCTTGATGGGGAATCAAGAACAACAAATAGCTTTGATTCCACTTGTTAGGATCTTGCTCCTCAATAAGAGCACAATATGATTACCTTGTATAAGTAACTAAATATGCGGAATTAACTAGAAGCAATAAGTAACTAGAATTCACAAATGACACAGAATATGAGAGACAGCACAATATGTATTAATACTCATCCAGAAAATAATACAATGAAGAGACGCCACACTCTTCCACACCTTTCAGGCTTCCCACACCAAGTGTACAGTAATTCTTCTCAAGAGTTTGCTCTCCTACCAAAAATGGTCCCAACACACAAATCACACACAGAATTGGTGTTCACCTCCAACCAATCAGTAATAACCCTGCCAGTACACAAGTACTCAAAGTACTTCAAGTAGATCTCCCATAATATTGCAACAACCTACAACTCAAATGATCTTACTTACACATGTAGATCTACCATGAACTTGCAACAACCTACAATTCAAATGATCTTATAATTGGAAGGATCTTCCTTGCCTTCCTCTATTAGCTCTTTGTGGAACTAAGAGGAACACACACTTTGTTCTCTTCACTAGCACACTTTACAATACATGCCAATGGGTCTATAAATAGATCCCACACTTAAACAATAACGTAGAATTCTAATTTACAATAATTAGACACACAACTCAAGACTCAAAATAGCCTTTACATGCAAACACTTAGTTCAACAAACTAACTATTCATGCAATGAACAGTTTTGGAACCGCACAGGCGACCGACGTCGGTCCCTGTTTGCCTGGAGGTGACCGACATCGGCCGATCTCCTATCAATGCCAGTTGAAATTCTATTCACCCTTGACCGACGTCGGTCATACTACCGACGCCGATATCCATGGAACTCAACAACCTCCATGTCTGCAACAGTTGAAGCTTTTAGCTCCACAAGCTAACAATCTCCCACTTGGAGATAAATAGTTGAAACTGTACCTGTACCTATACATCATCTAGTTTGTTCCCTTGGCTTTGTACCCCTCTTCAAGATCACTCTTGAAGACCAACCACCACAAATCCTGTGGTGCAACTCCTGTCATCCAAATCACCTGCCACATCCACATCTACAAACCCATGTAGAAAAGAACTTGACCCTGCATAGCATGTGCACCTGCTGTTGGTCCCTCTAAGAATCCACTAAACCGCCCTCCAGTGCTTCTTTCTTGGATTGGCTTCAAACTTTTTGACAGCTCCCACTGCTTGGGAAAACTCAGGTCTAGTACATACCATGCACTTAACGTTATTATGTGAATCAAGACATTGTTCATAGAACTATCCAACCATTAGTGTGCTAACCGGTTTCACACAATCATCTGGAGACAAAATCAACCTGTGACCTTCCATGTCCCTAAAACACACTCATGTCAAAGAATCTTGCTGCTCTTAGATTCCTCATGACACACTTCTGAACTAGTTTTACCTTTAGTTCAGCAACTCCCTGTATATGTAACCCTGCAACAAGCACATCATATAGTAACAGGATAATGTAGCTAATATTATCTAACCTGGTAAAGAGAAACACAATGATCAAACCTCCATTGTCTTGCAGCTAACACAAGACCATATACCCTGGCCTTCCATCTCATGTGTCCATTCCCACTCTTCTTTATCCTGAACATCCATTCGTCTCTCAGTGCTTTCTTCTAGCTGGCAACTCCACCAAAAATTCCCGTTTGGTTCTCCTCCAAGGAATCACATCCTTCATCCATGCCAAGCTCCCACTATTTCCTGGATCTACCTGCTCGGCTTCTTTAATAACTTCCTAGTTCTTGACCATTAGTGAATAACAAGTAGTGTAAAGAAGGGAAATGATGAATTTGAGGCTTACATACCCTTTAAGTCCTCCATAGGGATGCTTGAGACTACCTGACAGCTTGCTGTCCACCCAAAATCCATCTCAGTGACTGATGCTAGTCACATCTCAGTCTGCACCTGACCGACATTAGTTCCATGCGACTGCTTCATCACCAATGTCAGTTCCCCCTGACTGATGTTGATGTTTATCTATCCTGAGTCACCGATGTTAGGCTGCACATAGCCAACATTGGTCCATGTCTGGATGCCGACGCCGATTTTCTAATCGATGTCAGTCTCTGTGTTTTACTTGTGAGCGATGACTTTTACTTGCGAGCTCCTTTTGGATCAAAACCCTGTCCAAATCAACCTTGATCTACTCAAAATTCTTTAGCCCCTTGCACTGATCTCTGTCTTTCACCTTCTCCTTGAAAACCAAGGCTTTCCTATTCTTGTCACGAACATCAGATTTCTCAAGAAATGTCACTTTCTTCCTCTGCATACAAAAATCACGATCCATGCCTTTCAAATCTGAAAGCATACCCTTTGACTCAAGAACATCCATCCCCTTCATATTCATGTGACCAAGCCTATTAAGCCACATCTTTGAATCTACAGCTGAAGTAGATAAACTAGAAGGAGAATCAGTAATACAAGTAGATAGATAAAGCGTACCTACTTTCTTACCTCTTGCTAAAATAAGTGCACCCTTGGTAACCTTCTAAGAGTCCGCACTGAGAGATACTATGCATCCCTCATCACCTAAACTTCCTACAAAAATCAAATTCTGCTCCAGGACTGGGATATGCATGACCTCCTTCAACACCCATGTGTTGCCTGTTTGTAATTTCAGCTTCACTTTCCCTTTGTCAACCATTTGACAAGGCTTAACATCCCCTAAATAAATTTGTCCAAAGTCTCCCTGGACATACTCATGAAAAAATTCCCTATTTGGGGATGCATGAAAAGAGGCACCAAAATCTAAAACCCAAGATTCTACTTTATCCAAAGAACATACCAGAGCATCCTGTGCAACATAATCTGCAACATCTGCTTCTTCATGTCCTTCATGTTGATCTTCATCTGACCTGCAATCTCTCTTTAAGTGCCCTTGCTTTCCACATTTCTAGTAGGTTATTCTACCATACCTGGACTTGGATCTCCTGCCTATCTTGGACCTTGATCTCCCATGCTCGATCTTCTCTCTTTGCCTTCCCCTGCTTTCAACACTCAAAGCATTCCTTGATGATTCACCTATGCTTTTCCTGCAAATTTCTTCATTCAAGATTACACTCACAACATCATCCACTTTTAAGATTTTTGAATCAGACACAGTATTACTAACTGTCATTACCAAACTCTCCCAACTTTCAGGTAATGAGCATAAGATTAAGAGAGCCTTAATTTCATCATCAAAATCAATATTGACTGAATTTCACTGGTTTAACAAACCATGGAAATCACTAAGATGACTATGAATAGATCCACCTTCCAACATTTGTAAATTAAATAATTGCTTCATAAAAAATACCTTATTCAAAGCTGAGGGTTTTTTATATAAATTTGCCAAAGATTCCATCAACTTTACCATTGTCTTAGCCTGAGATAAGTTGGAAATCACAGACGATGCAAGGCTCAATCTTATATATCCCAGAGCCTTCTGATCAAGAACCTCCCATTCTTCAACCTTCATATCCAGGGGCTTGCATGCAACCCCACCCAATGGTATGTACAAATCTTTCTGATACAGATAATCTTCAATCTGCATCCTCCATAATTGATAGTTCTTGCCATTAAACTTCTTTATTCGTAGCTTACTTTTTTCTATCATTGCTATACTCCCACTCAAACAAAAACCCCTATGAGTAACCTGTAATCAACACACACTAACCAGATATGAAACACCTGTTAGTAACCCAACCAAAAGCTCTGATACCAGTTGATGGGGAATCAAGAACAACAAACAGCTCTGATTCCACTTGTTAGGATCTTACTCCTCAATAAGAGCACAATATGATTACCTTGTATAAGCAACTAAACATGTGAAATTAACAAGAAGCAATAAGTAACTAGAATTCACAAATGACATAGAATATGAGAGACAACACAATATGTATTAATACTCATCCAGAAAATAATACAATGAAGAGACGCCACACTCTTCCACACCTTTCAGGCTTCCCACACCAAGCGTACAATAATTCTCCTCAAGAGTTCACTCTCCTACCAAAAATGGTCCCAACACACAACTCACACATAGAATTGTGTTCACCTCCAACCAGTCAGTAATAACCCTGCCAGTACACAAGTACTCAAAGTACTTCAAGTAGATCTCCCATAAAATTGCAACAACTTGCAACTCAAATGATCTTACTTACACATGTAGATCTACCATGAACTTGCAACAACCTGCAATTCAAATGATCTTACAATTGGAAGGATCTTCCTTGCCTTCCTCTATTGGCTCTCTGTGGAACTAGGAGGAACACACACTTTGTTCTCTTCACTAGCACACTTTACAATACATGCCAATGGGTCTATAAATAGATCCCACACTTAAACAATAACTTATAATTCTAATTTATAATAATTAGACACACAGCTCAAGACTCGAAATAGCCTTTACATGTAAACACTCGGTTCAATGAACTAACTGTTCGTGCAACGAATAGTTTTGGAACCGCACAGGTAATCGACGTCGGTCCCTGTCTGCCTGGAGGTGACTGACGTCAGCTGATCTCCTGCCGATGCCGGTTGAAATTTTTTTCACCCCTGACCGACGTCGGTCATACTATCGATGCCGGTATCCCTGGAACTCAACAACCTCCATGTCTGCAATAGTTGAAGCTTTTAGCTCCACAACCTAACACTTATATTAACACAAATTGGTCAATAACATACCTTGGTAACCTCAAGGTTTCACCATCAAAACCCCCAACTCTAAAGTAAGTGAACCTAGAAAATTGAATGAAGAAACTACCATAAATGTTAATTAGCTACATAGCTTCTTTAGATAACCATTTATTGATATTGTCTGACAGTTCAAAAGTCATTTTCCTAGTAAATACACCATTGATTCTCCTGTAACCCTCATAATAATTACGCATTTACAACTATGGGTAATAGTCATAAATTTTACTATCTTCAGTCAAAGGTGCATGTGGTAACCCTACCCATTGTCTCATAGAAGAGAGGCAGTAGAGGAGGTACGAAGACATATAAAATTCTCTATTTCCCAAACAATTACTTAAACCCTTATGTAAACATTTAGCTACAATTTTTGCCCAATCCAAATACTGTTCTCCTTGAAGGATCACCTGTATGAAGAAGTACATCCAGTCTTCCCAATAATAAGCATCAGCATTGCCTTTTTGTCTATGTAATAATACCATGATATCTTCTACTTTTGGAATCATATGATTTCTTGTTAATGACCTAAGTAATCTTGAACCTCCTTTCTAGAATTTCAAGAGCCAATTCCTATTGATCGCGCTCTTGTAAATTGTTTTCTTTATTGAAAAGTAACCATATAAAGAATTAATACTAAGATCAGAGTATGGTTCCTTGGGAGGGATTCTCATCATAGACATTAGGGTCTATCTGTTGATATGTAGTAAAACATTGCCATCTACAACCCTGATACACCTGTTCTGAGGTTCATATCTATTCATGCATTCAAGGACTAATTCAAGACAATGTATGGCCATAGGAAAGGCTACAGCTTCAACCAGGCCACTTTCTACTATTTTCTGCATCATAGGACTTGATAGATGATCTATAGCCCTTTCCTTAAAATCTTCCAAATCATATTGGACCAGAGAAGTGTCCCCAATTTTAGGTAGAAAACATATGAGACCAGGACCATGTTCATAATCACGACAAGTGGATTTCATGACTACAAGTTAGAGAATATAATGAAAAGAGAAAGTTTGAATTTTTAAACAATACTGTAAACTCAAAAATATCCTTCTTTCCAACCAAGTAGAGGAAATAGCTTACAGTAAGAGTGAAACTCACCTTAAATTTATCTAAAATCACTGCATGTTCAACCAATCAAATATCTTATATCACTTATGTTGTTCTCCTTTATATCACCTAGTATGCTTGTTTACTAAATTTGAACTATTTTCTCTCGATGCAGCTATTAACCAAATCAAATGATTAAATCAAGACAATACGTGATAAACATGCTTGATAAGACATGCATTCTGACATATGCATTAATGGCAAGCATATTTTATGCATGATTTAGATGAGTAATGATTATCTATAACCTCATGAAAATTCAAAATTTTCCACTTTATAGTGAGTTTCGGATATATTTTCTTCTAAATTTCTTGCTAATTTTAACTTAGATAAATCCTTAGGATGAGATAAGAATATAGCTATTGAACTATTGACCCATTGAAAATTATGGTTCAACTTTAGGGTTCAATGATATGATATAAGCCACATAGACTGACCAATAGTCACATGATCTTTCTAAGAACTTTGGACTTTGATAAAATCGTTGAACTTTTTAGATATTGAACTGTTGAACTTTTGAACTCTGAAAAAGGGTTCAAGTTCAACTAAAAGGTTCAAAGACATAAATAATATACAAAGGAACTGTGCATTTTGAGAAACATTGAATCATTGAACTTTTTTGTGTAGGTTTAAGAGATTTATTAATTTAGATGAAGGAACTGAGTGAGCACGACTCTTTACAAAGCATCGGATATTGAACTCTTTGAACCATTAAACTCTTAAACCTTTGGACTTTTAGAACTTCTTGAACTATGAGGAAGGTTCAATTCTTATAAATATTTCACACATAGGAAACAATAGGTGGGTGAACTTATTTGATGGCATAATTCATGAAGAATTGATTAAAGGTGACTCACCAAACTAACACTGGCTCTGAATGGGGACTACATTTTATGGCAAAATGTAGAGGACTTAGAAACTCTAGTTACGCCAATCAGGAAATAGAAATGAAAGAAAAGAAGAAAGACAAACCAAAAATGGGAAAGGAAAACACAAAATGCAACAAGAAAAGAAAAGGTTATGTACAAAATAGGGGATACCTATGTCACAGTTAGTACAACTTGAGATCCTGTCCGTTATAGGATAGGGGTAAAATAGCTCCATCTGGATATTCCAATTTAAAAGAATTAGGACCAAGTACCTAATGAATCTTGAAAGGTCCTTTCCAAAGTGAATCAAATTTGCCATGTGCTCCTTTAGGTTCTCTTCTTCAATCCTATAGCAATACTTCATCTCCTTCCATAAACTTTTTGGGTCTAGTTTTTTGATAAAAAATCTTTTTAACTTTGTTTTGATGAGCAGTAATATGATCAACCAGTTCATTCCTCTCTTCTTCAATCTTAGTTAAATACATAACTCTTTTCTCTAAAGAGTCTTGAAAGTATTGATCTTCAATAACATTCTGTAATCTGGCTGCAGATAATTCTAGAGGTAATGATAGTTGTGCTCCTATTCCATAAACCAGCTCAAACGGTGCCATTTCTATTGCTCTTTTTAGGGTTACCTTGTCAGCCCAAAGTGCTTCATTTAATTTATTATGCCAATCTTTGGGGTTATCACTCACCAATTTCTTCATGATGGCTATAAAATGTTTATTACTGGACTCTTTCTATCCATTCCCTTGAGGATAATAATCTGTTGAGTGAGAAAGAGAAGTACTATGTTGATAGCAGAATGAAGTAAGTTCCATCAAATAAAAATTGGTAGCGTTATCACCCACAATCTTCTAAGGAACACCAAAATGTACCAGTATATATTCTTTGAGAAAGTCACATACCACTTCTGAAGTATTTCTTATCATAGGGATTGCTTCAACTCATTTCATAAAATAATCAGTTGTTATTAAAATGTGTGTATGACCAGCACTTGATGAAAGTTAAAGAGGACCAATGAAGTATAATCCCCACTATTCGAAATGTTCTTCAATAATGATAGGTCTCAGAGGTAATGTTGCAAGTTGTGGTCTTCTTGAGAGCAATTTGCATTTTTCATAGTTAGCTACCCATTTATATGCATCTTTGAACATGCCTAGACAATAATAACAATTTCTAAGAAATTTGAAGGCTGTGACTGATGAAGAAAAATGTCTGCCACAGGCTTCATTATGAAAAACTTCCAATAGTTTCCATTGTTGTTCTTTATCTACACATCTCAGAAAAGTTCCATCTAGTCCTTTTTTGTATAAGAAATCACCCCAGATCACGTATTTTATTGATTTTAACTTTAGGTTTCTTTTTTCCTTTGGTAATAAATGACTAGGACATTCTTTGTAAGTAAGATAATGTGCCACGTTTAGGAACCAAGGATATTGTAAGCTCACCAATAGGACAATAGGGAGTTCTTCTTCTTCATCTTTACTTTTGGCTATCAATTTGCACAAACCTTGAACTCTAATTAATTTAGTTGGTTTAATTTCCATATCATATTCTTGAATTTTAGAAACCCATGTTGCTCTATTATTCATCCCAACCTCTTGCTGAGTTAGAATGCTTTTCGCAACCAAACTAGGAAGAAATACAACTGAATGAGAATTAAGTATATAGTACCTAAATTGTTTAACAACCTTCACTATAGCAAAAGCTTGTTTCTCAACCAAATAATATTTAAGTTCATGTTTCTTGAGAGGAACACACATAAAGGCTATTGGTGCTTCTACATTCACTTCATTTCTCTGTAACAAGATACCAGACATGGTATGTTCTGAAGTATAGCAATAAATAACAAAATCTTTTTGGAAATCAAGATTTACCAAAGTAGGTGTTTATGCAATTACTTCCTTAATATCTTCAAATGCTTTTTTAGCAACTTCATTCAATTTAAACATTTTTTTTTCGCTCATCATTCCCACAATATGTTTCATAATTTTAGAAAAATTAGGTATGAATCTTTTGAGAAAATTAATATGACCAAAGAAATACTTAACTCTAGTCCTATTAGAAGGAAGACTTAACTGTTGTATTACTTTAACTCTTTCTAGGTCAATTTTGATTCCACCTTTTGAGACTAGGTGTCCCTATAATTTCCCTTCTGTAACATAGAAAATTGATTTCTTAGGATTAAGAGATATCCCTTGACTTTGGCATCTTTGTAAAACAGTCTCTAGATATTTCAAATGATCCTCTCTTTTTCTAGATAAAACAGTCAAATCATTAAGATAAATGACAATAATCCTATCTTTCAAATCTTTAAAGGATGAATCCATCGCTCATTAGAGATTTTCACCATCATTAATCAAATCAAAAGGCATACAGTTATAAGCAAATGTTACTCGAGGTGTAGTGAAAGAAATTTTATGTTGGTCAGCTACAGCTACATTTATCTGATTATAACCTGAGAACCCATCTAACATGGACATCATTTCTGATCCAAAAATAATTTTCAAGATGTGATCCATTATAGGTAAAGTATAATTATCTTTTAATTTGGCTTGGTTCATGTTCCTAAAATCAACATAGATTCTTATTTCGCCATTCTTTTTGCATACTGGAACAATATTCTCCACCCAAGTGAAGTGATGAATTGGATAAATAATCCTAGCCTTCAACATCTTATCAATCTCTTTAAAGATAGCCTCAACAACTTTTGGGATGTAATTTCTCAGCTTCTCTCTGAATGGAATTGCATTTTCTTTTAAATGAATATGGTGTTGAAACCACCCACATCTAAAATCTTTAAGGTCATCATGGCACCAAGCAAAGACATCTTTATAACTAATCAAGAGATTAATCAATTTTTTTTTATCTTCTGGTGAACAACACCTACCAATGGAGATCCATTTAGGGTCAGTTTCACTTCCAATATTGATTTTTTCATAATCCTCCATTTCGTTAGGATTCTAGACAAGTTTTCATTTAGTTTATTCTTCTTGTCTAGTGAACAAATGTTCAAGAAAGACCAATCCTTTAGGAATTTTGTTTCCTTTTAACTAAATTACATCATATTTTGGATTGATCCCTGGATCAAAAGTGAATTCTTTACATTCTACTTTAGAACCTTCAAAATAGGTTCCCAAGAACATATCAGCATTCTCAAAAAAAAATTGATCTATTTATTACTCTTAAGAACTACCAATTTTTAGCATTATCTGGGAAATTTGGACGATAAACCAATTCTATTCTATAAGAATCCTTTTTAAAATTAGGGTGTGGGAGAAGAAGAGAAGCTGATACTGCTAGAGCATCTGCCTGAGTGTTTTGGTCTCTAGGAATTGCTTTATAGAAAAGGCATCAAAACATTCTATCTCATCCCAAAATCTATGTCTGTAATGTCTTAGTCTATCATTTTTTACTGAGAAAACACTTCTTACTTGTTTGATAATTAATTCAGCATCTTATTTTGCCTTGAGTATTTTTATACCCTTTCATTTGGCTTCATTTAACCCAAGTAATAAAGCTTCATATTTTACAGTATTATTAGTATTTTTAAATTCAAGCTTGAAAGAGCAAGAAAAATTTTCACCTTCAGGTGAGATTAATACAACTTGTACTCCTTAACCAGTGGTAGCACAACTGCCATCAAATTCCATGGTCCATAGATCATCTAAATGAAGATACTTTGGGACAGATTCTTCCTTTGAATCTTTAGAGGAGGGAAAATAGTTTCCAAATTCACATTCTCCAAATAGAATTTGAGACTTAAGATCATCAGAAAGATATACCGTGAAATTGTATTTAGGTTTAGTTTCAAGCTTAACTTTCTACTTTCCCACTAGAATCATAGCTTTTGACCAATCCAATTTAATCTACCCTCTCAAATATTTACAAAAATTTCTCAACAACATTCCATAACTTGCAGTGATATCAGCCACCAAAATAGTCAACTTTACCTTTTTATCAAGATAAGGTGTAAGAGCAACTCATGCATCTTTAATTTGTCTAAGTAATGAAATATGTTTGCCATCCATGGAATACAATCTACCAAATGTTTTTGTAAGGGATAAGCCTAAGGCTTTGGATATAGAGGAAGGCATTATATTATCAGAAGCACCTGAATCTATGATATAATTGCTGAGTTTTTGACCATTTATGATGAAGGAAACATAAAATGGATTGGGTTTCATATCAGCCATATAAGGAGTATCATTAGATGAATTGAGGGTCATTCTAGAAGTATCAATGGGTGATTTAGATGGAGAACTAAATAATTGGGCAATGGGAGACTCAATATTAACATTTAATTGACTTTCAGGTTCAGCTTGTGTAGGACCATTTTTGACGTATTTGACCAGTTTATCAAGCTCTTTGGGTTTTAGCCTGAGGTATTCGGTAGGGGATATCTTAATTTTTGTAGACTTACAAAAATTTAAAATATCAAAAGAAGTTTCACAATCATTTCTTTGTAATAATTTATTTTCTTGTGTCTTACCATCAGAAGTTTTAGTAAAAGGTTCCTTACCTTTAACGGACACTTCTTGAGTATTAGAAAATCTTAGAATCTTTTGACTTCTAGTAAGTACAGCACATGAAGGATCTTCAAGAGTAACCAATATTTCACCTCCTCTTTCTAAATCTAAATCATATTCAAGGAAGTGTATTTCAAAGTCACCAGGTCTCTCAGAGCTCCTTTCTTCTTTAGTAATTTCCCCTAAGACATCTTGAGTAGTAGTCATTTGATTAAATCTAAGCATCTCTGGGCAAAAATTTCCATCATGATCAGTAATCAAATGAAAAATACACATGTTATTTCTTCTAGGTGGAGCTTCAACAGCCAATCTTGGTTGTGTTAATGCAAGTGGTAATGTTTTACCAGCATTTGCTTGTTGATTTCTCCTATGGATATCTTGATATGGTTGTTGGAATGAAGTACTAGCCTTTAGTAATTGTCTTTTAAGAGCAATCATATCATTAACTAGTCTTTGAACTATAGGATCTGTAGAGGATGAAGGATTAGCATTGGGTACCTGAACTTCTTTCTTCCATTTTCTGGCCATAATAAGATCATCTTCTAACTCAACTACCAATGATTGTGCATTAGTTAAATTGAAAATTATACTTCTTTTGAGATGAAAACTTATATCAAGAGGCATAGAATTAATAAATAAACATTTCTAATTCTCAGTAGTTGGTATTTTAGAAATAGGAATATTGTTCACAATTCTATTAAATTTGCCTATAAATTCCCTCATGGGTTCATGTATCTCCTTTTTAAGCTGAGTTAACTAAGCAAGAAGGGAATGTTCATCTTTTTCACTTTTGAACCTATTTTCGAATGCAGTTTTCATATCATTCCAACTTCTGATTGAGGAATTCTTTAGATGATAAAACCGTTATGCTACAACTTAGGTTAAAGTGTGCACAAAAAGTCTTATGGCTACATCTTGATGTTGTACACCTAACACACCACATGCCGCTGCAAAGGCATTCAGATGTTCCTCTGGTGATTGTTTTCCATCTCCATTAAGTTTGGGCAAATTTTTCCTTGCATTTTTAAGCAAAGGATTGAGGTTAGTCCCTAAATTTAGAGGTCCTATGGCAACACCCCAAGTTTGGTCTATTGGAAGAAAACCTATGGTAGAAGAAAAGACAGTAACAGAAAGGGTTAATGCTTTATAGATAGAGGATCTAGATGGTTTAAGAGGACTAGGAGGTCTACTTCTAGCTTTTCTAATATGAGTAGGTATATAAGGAAAATTTAAATTCTACAATGCTTGAAAAGTAGAATCTTCAATTCCTTCAATTCTTAAAGACCTTGTGTACCTTCTGGAATCTAGCTTATGATATAATAATTATTAACTTTGATGTTGCTCTTAATCTTTTTACACTTCAGGAGGTTTAATTCTTTGTTGCATCTTCTGATTGTCTTCTTCTTTGCCTGAGTAACATCAATCTTATATTATTAGCCAATTCTTCTTCTTTTTCTAATATTCTACTTGCTAATCTATAATCATCAATATTCTGACTAGAATGCCAAGCAAGAGTATTTAACTAGCTAATTATATCTTCCTGTTCATCTTGAAAACCAAGATTAGGTTGTAAAATATGAATTACATTTTCATGAGGAAACACCATTTTTGCATCATATTAAGGTGACCAAATCAATTTCGTTTCCCCAACGGAGTCGCCAAAAAATTGTTGGCTAACAAATTTGTCCTTATATAAAGATAATTTATTTTAACTCCGTACCCTTCTCTCAAGAACAAATAAGTTAAACAACAAATGGGTGAAGTATCAATATTAGTTCCCCTCTAAATTAAGGTACAATGCCCTTTAAGATTTTTAATGAATTTAAATATTCAGACACACTTTTAATCAAAAATTGTTTAAAGGTAGACTAATATACATACATCATTATGTTATGAATACAAGATTTTATAATAGCAAGACATAAAAGAATACATAGATTCTATTTTTAATATCAATTAAATAGATAAATGTATATATTGTTGAGCCAGTAAATAATAAAACACATATAGTAAATTGTCTTAATGGAAAAATAATCACTATATGAAAGACGGTTTCACACAAAAAACCTAACTTCAAATACTCAAACACACAGATCCAAGTATGCAGTAATTAATTATCCTTTTCATTAACAAATGAAAATGTTTTAGACAAACATCACATATATTGCTAACAACAATGGTTTAGCTCTCTAATTTTCTAACTCCTTTCTTCCTTTTTCTATCTCTTTGTCCCTTTTACAACCAAAAATATATATAGTTGCCATAATTAATCCACCTGTCAAACTAAACTAGAGTAAAAGTAAATCTGACACATATGGGATTTAATATTTACAAATTCAATAAAGATTAAATTTTGAATAGAAATGTAACTGAATAACTGAATAAAAGAAACTATGTAAGTAAAGTTATTGTTGAAGTGGCGGGTTAGGATCTCCAGATTTGCATTATTCAGTTCAGTAGACACATTGAGCTTTCCACTCCTAAAATATTGTAATGAACTCCTAAATTTTTGAAAGATTGGGAATGCTAATGTGTTTTATCCTTGGTTTCCATATGTTTTCTTCTCTTTGAATTTTTCCTATCTTTTCTGTGTGCTTCCGGAGTATGTCGATACAGCGAAAAAGAAGTGAATCTACCTTTGAAATGTAAGAGAAGTTTTCAGTTGATAAGTTGTCACTTTCTTTAATGAAGTTAACCTTTTCCCTAAAGGACTGAATCACAGCATTGATGTCTTTCTCTGGTTTGCTATCATCTTTTATGTAATTGATATCAATGCTCTATAGATCATGCTATAATGACTAAATGAATTCAGTTATTTCTTTGATCATTTTTGTGATTTTCAATCATCCTTGTCTGGATATTGAATTTCTCCATTCAATACTTTTCTTACTTTCATATAATATATCTTCATCCAGTCTTGTTAAGTTTTTTTTTGACAAAAACTTTGATATCCCATATTTTTGCACTTCGTCAATCTAATTCATCATGTTCATCCATTTTCCTTCCTTTTTTATCCACAAAGCATTCTAAGTATTTAAATCTTAAATAGTGATTTTGGTCAGATCATATACATTTTTCAATTTATGAAAATATTTTGTACCTTTAAGGATGATGCCGTCCAACCAACTATCAAATACTCTGGTAATCATTTTGCCCCTATATATCTGATCCAACATCCTTTGATTGATAGGATATTTTCAATCAAAAGACATGGGCATTTGAGAAATTGGTTGAGGATCTGGATTATGAATGGCATCAATATATTCTATCGTTGAACACACAGTCTATTTTAACTCTCTTTTATCCTTTTCATCCTTCCAAGTTCTGATAACTATCCTTTTAGCGGATGCTTTTAGATGATGCACATCTATGGCACATGATGCAATCCCAAGGTTAACCATTTCAATTGTAAAATATTGAATAGTAGGATCTTGAACTTCTTCATTGGTTTTTGGCTAGACAATTTTTGCATTCCAGTTCCCTGTGTTTGGGTCAACATCTACCCTGTATGTCATTTTTAGCTTTTTGGATTTAGGGGCTTTCATTAAACACTTTCTCACCATATCTTCCAAGGGTATATAAAATGGAACTAATTTACTTTTATGACTAATTGAACTTTCTAGATATTTAGTGCAGAAGCTGAGGCTTCTCTATAAAAATTTAGTTGATCAGAAGATATAGTTGAAACAATCATCAATTTAATAGAATTAGAAGGAATCACTGTCTATTGGTCTATACTAACCTCTTCCACCATTGGTGAATTAGACTCTTTATCACCTTTGACTTCTTTTGAATCCTCTTCAAAATTCAAATCTACAATCACTTTTTCAAAAATTTGATTTTTCTTGTTACTCTGAGTCCTAGACCTAGTGACACGAGGAGGCAGGGTAGTTACAAGGGCCTTCTTAGATTCTTTAATAATAGGGTCCCTTCCAGTTTTTTACTTGGAAGTACCTACATCACAGATAGCAATAATCTAGTTATATGAGCTTATTGGGAATGGAAATTCAATTATTGTTGTACATTGTTAGGAGACTATATTTTGAGCTTTTCCCATTTTTCACACTCTTAGCCACTTTTTAGTTCTTGTTACTGGAAGAGTCTTGACTTCAATTCTATCTTCTTCACTTTTTTCCCAATCAATTTTTGGAATAGGTGATTATTTTATTTGCTCAAACTATGGATCAGTTCCATGTTCTTCATTGTCAATAACTCTAGAAATGTCCATGTTTAATTTAAGGGTAACTATCTGCCCTAAGGAAAAATTGGACCACAGTCTTCTTCTAACTTCAAATTCATCTGAACAATCCTCCCAATAATCTTCCAATTGGGGAATATGTGAAAACCTTGCTCTAAAATCCAAATTATCCCTAACAAAATCTTTGCTGTCATATTGAGATATGGCTGAGAAGGACTGAAAATTGAATTCCATAGAGTCCAATTCTAAATTCAAATCATCCGATGTTGTTTTTCATGAATAACGTCCAAGTTTAATAGGAAAATATATGCCAGATCTATTCTTCATTGGGAATTTTTTATCTACATGTGCTAATTGCCTAAAAACTTCTATTAACACAAACTGGTCAAGAACATACCTTGGTAACCTCAAGGGTTCACCATCAAAACCCCCAACTCTAATGTAAGTGAACCTAGAAAATTGAATGAAGAAACTACCATAAATGTTAATCAGCTACATAGCTTCTTTAGATAACCTTTTATTGATATTGTCTGACAGTTGAAAAGTCATTTTCCCAATAAAGATGTCATTGATTCTCCTGTAACCCTCATAACAATTACGCATTTACAATTGTGGGTAATAGTCATAAATTTTACTGTATTCAACCAAAGGTGCATGTGGTAACCCTACCCATTGTCTCGTACAATCCAAGTAGTAGAGGAGGTATGAAGACATAAAATTCTCTATTTCCCAAATAATTACTTAAACCCTGATGTAAACATTCAACTACAATTTTTGCCCAATCTAAATACTATTCTCCTTGAAGGATCACCTGTATGAAGAAGTACATCTAGTCTTCCCAATAATAAGCATGATCATTGCCTTTTAGTCTGTGTAATAATACCATGATATCTTATACATTTGGAATCATATGATTTCTTTTTAATGGCCTAAGCAATCTTAAACCTCCCTTTTGGAATTTTAAGAGACAATTCCTAGTGATCACTCTCTTGTAAATTGTTTTCTTTATTGAAAAGTAACCATATGAAGAAGTAATACTAAGATCAGAATATGGTTCCTTGGGAGGGATTCTCATCATAGACATTAGGGTCTTTTTGTTGATATGTAGTAAAACATTGTCATCTACAGCCCTGATACACTTGTTCTGAGGTTCATATCTTTTCATGCATTCAAGTACCAATTCAAGACATTGTATAGCCATGGGAAACGTTGCAGCTTCAACCAGGCCACTTTCTACTATTTTCTTCATCATAGGATTTAACAGATGATTTCTAGCCCTTTCCTTAAAATCTTCCAAATCATATTAGAGTAGAGAAGTGTCCCCAATTTCAAGTGGAGAACATATGACCAAGACCATGTCCGTAATCAAGACAAGCAGATTTCATGACTACAGGTTAGAGAATATAATGAAAAGAGAAAGTTTTGAATTTTTAAACAATACTATAAACTTAAAAAGATCCTTCTTTCTAACCAAGTAGAGCAAATAGATTACAGTAATATTGAAACTCACCTTAAATTTATCTGAAATCACTATGGATTCAAGCAATAACATATATTATATCACCTATGTTGTTTTCCTTTGTATCACCCAGTATGTTTATTTATTGAATTTGAATTATTTTCTCTCGATGTAGATATTAACCAGATCAAATGATTAAATCAGGACAATACGTGTTAAACATGCTTGATAAGACACGCATTATGACATATGCATTAAAGGAAAGTGTATTTTATGTGTGATTTAGATGAGTAATGATTATCTGTAACCTCATGAAAATTCAAAAAAAATTCTTTATAGTGAGTTTTGGATATATTTTCCTCTAAATCTCCCACTAATTTTAACTTAGAGAAATCCTCAAGATGAGATAAGAATATAGCCGTTGAACCATTGAAAATTATGGTTCAACTTCGAGGCTCAATGATAGGACATAAGCCAAATAGAATGACCAATAGTCACATGATCTTTCTAAAAACTTTGAACTTTGATAGAACCATTGAACTTTTCGGATATTGAACCATTGAACTTTTGAACTCTAAAAAAGAGTTCAAGTTCAACTGAAAGGTTCAAAGACATAAATAACATACAAAGGAATAGTGCATTTTGAGAAACATTGAACCATTGAACTTTGCTATGTAGGTTCAAATGATAGGTTCAAGCGATTTATTAATTTAGATGAAAGAACTGAGTGAACACAACTTTTTACAAAACATCAAATATTGAACTCTTTGAACCATCAAACTCTTGAACCTTTGAACTCTTGACCTTTGAACTTTTCAAACTTCTTGAACTCCAAAGAAGGTACAAGTTTGAAGGTTCGACTCTTTTAAATATTCCACTCAATTAAAATGATAGGTGGGTGAACTTATTTTATGGTAGAATTCATAAAGAATTGATTATAGGTGACTCACAAACTAATATTAGGTCTGACTAGGGACTGTATTTTATGGAAAAATGTAGAGGACTCAGAAACTCTGGTTATGTAGACCGAGAAATAGAAATGAAAGAAAAGAAGAAAGATAAATTAAAAATGGGAAAGGAAAACACAAAATGCAACAAGAAAAGAAAATATTATGTACAAAATAGGGGATACATGTTTCATAGTCGGTACAACTTGAGATCCTCTCCATTATAGGATAGGGGTAAAATAGCTCCATCTAGATATTTTGATTTAAAAGAATTAGGACCAAGTACTTGATGAATTCTGAAAAGTCCTTTCTAAAGTGAATCAAATCTACCATGTGCTCCTTTAGGTTCTCTTCTTCTATTCCATAACAATACTTCATCTCCTTCTATGAACTTTTTGGGTCTAGTTTTCTGATAAAAAATCTTTTTAACTTTGTTTTGATGAGTAGTAATATGATCAACTAATTCATTCCTCTCTTCTTCAATCTTAGTTAAATACATAACTCTTTTCTCTAAAGAGTCTTGAAAGTACTGATCTTCAGTAACATTTTGTAATCTAGTTGTAGATAATTCTAGACGTAATGATAGTTGTGCTCCTATTCCATAAACTAGCTCAAATGATGCCATTCCTATTTCTCTTTTTGGGGTTACCCTGTCAGCCTAAAGTGCTTCATGTAATTTCTTATGCCAATCTATGGGGTTATCACTCACCAATTTCTTCATGATGGCTATCAAATTTTTATTATTGTACTCTTCTTTTTCATTCCCTTGAGGATAATAATTTGATGAGTGAGAAAGAGAAATACTATGTTGATAGTAGAATGAAGTAAGTTCCATTGAAGAAAAACTAGTAGCATTATCAGACACAATCTTCTGAGGAACACCAAAATGTACCAGTATATATTCTTTGAGAAAATCACATACCACTTCTAAAGTAGTTCTCTTCATAGTGATTTCTTCAACCCATTTCATAAAATAATCAGTTGCTGTTAAAATGTGTGTTTGACTAACACTTGATGAAGGTGAAAGAGGACCAATGAAGTCTAATCCCCATTGTTTGAAAGGTTCTTCAACAATGAAAGGTCTCAGAGGTAATGTTGCAAGTTGTGGTCTTCATGAGAACAATTTGCATTTTTCACAGTTAGCTACCCATTTATATGCATCTTTGAACATGCCTGGCTAATAATAACAATTTGTAAGAATTTTGAAGACTGTGACTGATGAAGAAAAATGTCTGCCATAGGCTTCATTATGAAAAACTTCCAATAGTTTGCATTATTATTTTTTATCTACACATCTCAAAAAAGTTCCATCTAGTCCTTTTTGGTAAAAGACATCACCCCAAATCACATATTTTGCTGATTTTAACTTCAGGTTTCTTTTCTCCTTCAGGGATAAATGACTATGACATTCTTTGTAAGTAAGATAATGTGCCACATTTAGGAACCAGGAATCTTGTAAGCTCGCCAATAGGATATTAAGGAGTTTTTCAGCTATCAATTTGCACAAACCTTGACCTCTAACTAATTTGGTTGGCTTAATCTCCAAATCGTATTCTTGAATTTTAGCAACCCATGTTGCTCTATTGTTTATCCCGACCTCTTCCTAACTCAGAATGTTTTTCATAGCCGAACTAGGAACAAATACAACTAAATGAGAATGAAGTATTTAGTACCTGAATTATTTAATATCCTTCACTACAGCAAAAGCTTGTTTCTCAGCCAAAGAATATTTAAGTTCATGTTTCTTGAGAGGAACACTCATAAAGGCTATTGGGGCTTCTACATTTACTTCATTTCTCTATAAAAAAGATACTAGACATGGTATGTTCTGAAGTATGGTAGTAAATAACAAATTTTTTTTGGAAATCAGGATTTACTAAAGTAGGTGTTTGTATAATTGCTTCCTTAATATCTTCAAAAAAAAATTTTGAAACTTCATTCCATTTGAACATTTATTTTTTGCTCATCATTCACACAATATGTTTCGTAATTTCAGCAAAATCAAGAATGAATCTTTTGAAAAAATTAATCTGACCAAAGAAAGACTTAACGCTAGTCCTATTAAAAGGAAGACTTAATTGTTGTATTGCTTTAACTCTTTATGGATCAATTTTGATTCCACCTTTTGAGTCTAGGTGTCCCAATAATTGCCCTTCTATAACATAGAAAACTGATTTCTTAGGATTAAGAGATATCCCATGACTTTGACATCTTTGTAAAATAGTCTCTAGATATTTCAGATGATCCTCTCTTTTTCTAGAGAAAATAGTCAAATCATCAAGATAAATGAAAATAATCCTATCTTTCAAATCTTTAAAGGATGAATCCATCAATCGTTGGAAAGTTACACTAGCATTAATCAAACTGAAAGGCATATGGTTATAAGAAAAAGTTCCTTGAGGTGTAGTGAAAGAAATTTTATGTTGGTCAGCTGCAGCTACACTTATCTGATTATAACCTGAGAACCCATCTAACATGGACATCATTTCTGATCGATAAATAGTTTGCAAGATGAGATCCATTATAGGTAAGGGATAATTATCTTTTAAGCTGGCTTGGTTCAAGTTCCTGAAATCAACACAGATTTTTATTTCTCTATTATTTTTACATACTAGAATAATATTTGCCACCCAAGTGGAGTGATGAATTGGATAAATAATCTTGGCCTTCAACATCTTATCAATCTCTTTAAAGATAGCGTAAGCAAATTTTGGGTTGTAATTTCTCAGCTTCTATCTGAATGGAATTGCATTTTATTTTAAAAGAATATGGTGTTGAAATTGCCCACATCTAAAATATTTAAGGTCATCATAGCTGACACTACTAGAGAATCTGCCCAAGTGTTCTAGTCTCTGGGAATTGCTTCAATAGAAAAGGCATCAAAACATTCTATCTCATCCTAAACTCTATTTTTGTAATGTCTTAGTCTGTCATTTTTGACTGAGAAAACACTTCTTATTTGTTTCACAATTAATTCAGCATCTCCTTTTGCCTTGAGTGTTTTATACCCTTTCCTTTATCTTCATTTAACCCAAGCAATAAAGATTCATATTCTATAGTATTATTAGTATTTTTAAATTTAAGCTTGAAAGAGTAAGGAAAAGTTTCACCTTTAGGTGTGATCAATACAACTCCTGCTCCTGAACCAGTGGTAGCACAACTGCCATCAAATTCCATGGTCCATAGATCATCTAAATGAAGAGACTTTGGGACAAATTATTTCTTTGAATCTTCAGAGGAGAGAAAATAGTTTCCAAATTCACATTCTTCAAATAGAATTTGAGAATTAGGATCATCAGAAAGATATACCATGAACATGCATTTAGTTTCTGGTTCAATCTTAACTTTCTAATTTTCCACTAGAATTGTAGCTTCTAAACAATCCAATTTAATCTACCCTGCCAAATCTTTGCAAAAAGTTTTAATCAACAAAATTCCATAACTAGTAGGGATATCAGCCACCAAAATAGTTAACTTTACCTTTTTATCAGGATAAGTTATAAGAGCAACTTGTGCATCTTTAATTTGTCCAAGTAAAGAAATTTGCTTGCCATCCATGGAATAACATCTACCAAATATTTTTGTAAGGGATAAGCCTAAGGATTTGGCTACAGAGGAAGGCATTATATTATCAGAAGCACCTGAATCTATGATATAATTGTTGAGTTTATGACCATTTATGAACAAGGAAACATAAAATGGATTGGGTTTCATATCAGCCATATAAGGAGTATCATCAGATGAATTGAGGGTCATTCTAAAAGTATCAATGGGTGATTCAGATGGAGAATTAAATAATTGGGCAATGGGAGACTCAGTATTAACGTTTAACTAACTTTCAAGTTCAACTTGTGTAGGACCATTTTGTAAATATTTGACCAATTTATCAAGCTCTTTGGGATTTAGCCTAAGGTATTTAGCAAGGGACATCTAAATTTTTATAGACATACAAAAATCTAAAATATCAAAAGAAGTTTCACAATCATTTCTTTGTAATAATTTATTTTCTTGTGTCTTAGCATCAGAAGTTTTAGCAAAAGGTTCCTTACCTTTAACGAACACTTCTTGAGTATTATAAAATCTCGGATTCTTTTGACTTCTAGTAAGTACAACACAAGAAAGATCTTCAAGAGCAACCAATATTTCACCTCCTCTTTCTAAATCTGAATCATATTCAAGGAAGTGTATTTTAGAGTCGCCAGGTCTCTTAGAGCTCCTTTCTTCTTCTTCAATAATTTCCCCTAAGACATCTTGAGTAGTAGTCATTTGATTAAATCTAAGCATCTCCGGGCATAAATTTCTGTCATGATCAGTAGTCAAATGAAAAATACACATGTTATTTCTTCTAGGAGGAGCTTCAATAGCCAATATTTGTTGTGTTGATGCAAGTACTAATGTTTTACCAGCATTTACTTGTTGATTTCTCCTACTGATATCTTGATATGGCTATTGGAATGAAGTACTAGCCTTTGGTAATTGTCTTTTAAGAGCAATCATATCATTGAGTAGTCTTTGAACTATAAGATCTAGAGAGGATGAAGGATTAGCATGGGTACCTGAACTTCTTTCTTCCATTTTCTGGCCATAATAAGATCATCCTCTAACTCAACTGCCAATGATTGTGCATTAGTTAAATTGACAATTATACTTCTTCTGAGATGAAAACTTATATCAGGAGGCATAGAATTAATAAAAAAACATTTCTAATTCTCAGTACTTGGTCTTTTAGTAGTAGGAATCTTGTACACAATTCTATTAAATTTGGCTATAAATTCCCTGATGGGTTCATGTATCTCCTTTTTAAGCTGAGTTAACTGAGCAAAAAGGGAATGTTCATCTTCTACACTTTTGAACCTATTTTTGAATGCAGTTTTCATATCATTCCAACTTGTGATTAAGGAATCCGTTAGATGATAAAACCATTGTGCTACAACATCAGTTAAAGTTTGCATAAAAAGTCTTATGGCTACATCTTGATGTTGTACACCTAACACACCACACGCTGCTGAACAGGCATTCAGATGTTCCTTTGGTGATTGTTTTCCATCTCCATTAAATTTGGGAAAATTTTCCCTTGCATTTTTAAGCAAAGGATTGAGGTTAGCCCCTAAATTTAAAGGTCCTATGGCAGCACCCCAAGGTTTGGGCCATTGGAAGAAAACTTATGGCAGAAGGAAAGATAGTACTAGAAAGGGTTAATGCTTGACAGACAGAGGATGTAGATGGTTTAGGAGGACTAGGAGGTCTACTTCTAGATTTTCTAATGTGAGTAGGAATATAAGGAAAATTTAAATTCTACAATTCTTGAAAATTAAAATCTTCAATTCCTTCTCTTCTTAAAGACCTTATATACCTTCTGAAATCTAGCTTATGATATAATAATTATTAACTTCGATGCTGCTCTTAATATTTTCACACTTCAGAAGGTTTAATTCCTTCCTGCATCTTTTGTTTGTCTTCTTCTTTGCGTGAGTAATAACAATATTATATTATCAACCAATTCTTCTTATTTTTCTAATATTCTACTTCCCAATCTATAATCATCAATATTATGATGAGAACGCCAAGCAAGAGTATTTAACTGCCTAATTATATCTTCTTGTTCATCTTGAAAACCAAGATTAGGTTGTAAAATAGGAATTATATTTATATGAGAAAGCACCATTGTTGCCTCATATTAAGGTGACCAAATCAATTTCATTTCACCAATGGAGTCACCAAAAAATTGTTGGCTAATAGATTTGTCCTTATATAAAGATATTTTATTTTAAATCTATACCCTTCTCTCAAGAACAAATAAGTTAAACAACAAATGGGTGAACTATCAAGCTTAGTTCCCCTCTAAATTAAGATACAACTCCCTTTAAGATTTTTAATAAATTTAAATATTCAGATACACTTTTAACCAGAAAGTGTTTAAAGGTAGACTAATATTCATACATCATTATGTTATGAATACGAGATTTTATAACATCAAGAGGTAACAAAATACACAAATTTTGTTTTCAATAACAATTAAATAGATAAATGTGTATATTGTTGAGCCACTAAATAATAAAACAGATATAATGAATTGTCTTAATGGAAAAATAATCACTATATGAAAGAAGGTTTCACATAGAAAACCCAAGTTCAAATACTCAAACACCTAGATCCAAGTATGCAGTAATTAATTATCCTTTTCATTCACAGATGAAAATGTTTTAGACAAACATCACATATATTTCTAATAATAGTGGTTCAACTCTCTAATTTTCTAACTCCTTTCTTCCTTTTTTATATCTCTTTGTCTCATTTACAACCAAAAATATATATAGTTGCCATAACTAATCCACCTTTCAAACTAAACCAGAGTTAAAGTAACTCTGACCCATACGAGATTTAGTTTTTACAAATTCAATAAAGATTAAGTTTTGAATAGAAAAGTAACTAAATAATTGAATAAAAGAAACTATGTAAGTAAAGTTCTTGTTGAAGTGACAGGTTAGGATCTCCAGATTTGCTCTATTTACTTGAGTAGACACGTTGAGGTTTCCACTTCTGAAATACTGTAATGAACTCCTAATTTTTCAAAAGATTGGGAATGCTACCATGTTTTATCCTTGCTTTCCAGATGATTTCTTCTCTTTGAATTTTTCCCATCTTTTATGTGTGCTCTGAAAGTATGTCGATATAGTGACAAAGAAGTGACTCTAGCTTTGAAATCTGAGAGAAGTTTTAGATTGATAAGTTATCACTTTCTTTAATGAAGTTAATCTTTTCCCTGAAGGACTGAATCACAACATTGATGTCTTTCTCTGGTTTTCCATTATCTTTTATGTAATTGAGATCCATGCTCTGTAGATCATGTTGTAATTACTGAATGAATTCAGTTATTTCTTTGATCATTTTTGTGATTTCCAATCATCCTTGTCTAGATATTGAATTTCTCCATTCAATATTTTTCTTAATTGCATATAATATATCTTCATCCAATCCTGTTAAGGTTTTTTATTAAAAAAAACATTGATATCCCATATTTTTGCACTTCATCAATCTGATTCATCACGCTCATCCATTTTCCTTCCTCTTTTATCCACAAAGCATTCTGAGTCTTCAAATCTTCAATAGTGATTGTGGTTAGATCAGATTCATTTTTCAATTTACGAAAATATTATGTACCTTTGAGGATGATGCCATCCAATCAACTATCGAATACTCTAGTAATAATTTTGCCCCCGTATATCTGATCCAGCATCCTTTGATTGATAGGAGATTTCAGATCAAAAGACATGGGAATTTGAGAAATTGGTTGAGGATCTAGATTATGAATGGCATCAATATATTCTACCATTGAACGCATAGTCTATTTTAACTCTCTTTTATCCTTCTCATCATTCCAAGTTCTGCTAGCTATCCTTTTAGTGGACGCTTATAGATGATGCACATCTGTGGCACGTGATGCAGTCCCAAGGTTAATCTTTTCAACTGTAAAATCTTGAACAGTAAGATCTTGAACTTCTTCATGGGTTTTTGATTAGGAAATTTCTGCATTCCAATTCCCTCTATTTGGGTCAACATCTACCTTGGATGTCATTTTTAGCTTTTTAGATTTAGGGGCTTTCCCTAAACACTTGCTCACCATATCTTCCAAGGGTATAGAAAATGGAACTACTTTCCTTTTACCACTAATTGAACTTTCCATCCATTTAAGTACATAAGCTAAGGCTTCCCTATTAGAATTTAGTTGATCAGAAGATATAGTTGAAACAATCATCAATTTAGCAGAATCAAAAGGAATCACTATTTATTGGTCTGTGCTAACCTCTTCTACCATTGGGGAATCAGACTCTTTATCACCTTTGACTTCTTCTGAATCCTCTTTATAATTCAAATCTACGATCACTTTTTTAGAAATTTGATTTTTCTTCTTGCTCTGAGTCCTAAACCTAGTGACACGATGAGGTAGGGTAGTTACAAGTGCCTTCTTAGATTCCTTGATGACAGGGACCCTTCCAATTTTTAACTTGGAAGTACCTACATCATAGATAGCAATAGGCTGGTTGGATGAGCTTAATGGGAATGGAAATTCAATTATTGTTGTACATTACTAGGAGACTATATTTTGAGTTTCTCCCATTTTTTCTCTCTTAGCCACTTTTCAATTCTCCTTGTTACTGGAAGAGTCTTGACTTCAATTCTATCTTCTTCACTTTTTTCCTAGTCAATTTCTGGAATAGGTGATTGTTTTATTTGCTCAAACTGTGGATCAGTTACCTATTCATCATTGTCAACAATTCTAGAAATGTCCATGTTTAATTTAAGGGTAACTATCTACCCTAAGGAAAACTTGGACCATAGTCTTCTTGTGACTTCAAATTCATCTAAACAATCCTCCCAATAATCTTCTAATGGGGGAATATGTGAAAATCGTACTCTAAAATCCAAATTATCCCTGACAAAACCTTTGCTATCAAATTGAGATCTGACTGAGAAGGATTGAAAATTGAATTTCATAAAGTCCAATTCTAAATTCAAAGCATCTGATGTTGTTTTGCATGAATAACATCCAAGTTCAATAGGTAAAGATATGCTAGATTTATTCTTCATTGGAATTTTTTAATCTACATGTGTTAATTGCCTAGATACTTCTATTAGCACAAATCGGTCAAGAACATACCTTGGTAACCTCAAGGGTTCACCATCAAAACCCCTAACTCTAATGTAAGTGAACCTAGAAAATTGAATGAAGAAACTACCATAAATGTTAATTAGTTGCATAGCTTCTTCAGATAACCTTTTACTGATATTGTTTGATAGTTGTAAAGTCATTCTCCCAGTAAAGACATCATTGATTCTCTTGTAACCCTCTTAATAATTATGCATTTGCAACTGTGGGTAATAGTCATAAATTTTACTGTCTTCAGCCAAAGGTGCATGTGGTAACCCTACCCATTATCTCATAGAAGTTAGGCAGTAGAGGAGGTACAAAGACATAAAATTCTCTATTTCCCAAATAATTACTTAAACCCTGACGTAAACATTTAGCAACAATTTTTTACCAATCCAAATACTATTCTCCTTGAAGGATCACCTATATGAAGAAGTACATCCAGTCTTCCCAATAATAAGCATGAGCATTGCCTTTCAGTTTGTGTAATAATAACATGATATATTATACTTTTGGAATCATATGATTTCTTGTTAATGGCCTAGGAAATCTTGAACCTCTTTTCTAGAATCTCAAGAGCCAATTCCTAGTGATCACACTCTTGTAAATTGTTTTCTTTATTGCAAAGTAACCATATGAAGAATTAATACTAAGATCATAATATGGTTCCTTGGGAGGGATTCTCATCACAAATATTAGGTTCTATCTATTGATGTGTAGTAAAACATTTCCATCTACAGCCCTGATACACCTGTCTGAGGTTCATATCTGTTCATGCATTCAAGGACCAATTTAGGACATTGTATAGCCATAGGAAAGGCAACAACTTCAACCAAGCCACTTTATACTATTTTTTGCATCATAGGATTTGACAGATGATTTCTACCCCTTTCCTTAAAATCTTCCAAATCATATTGGACCAGAGAAGTGTCCCCAATTTTAGGTGGAGAACATATGAGACTAGGACCATGTTCATAATCAAGACAAGTAGATTTCATGACTACAGGTCAGAGAATATAATGAAAAGATAAAGTTTTGAATTTTTAAACAATATTGTAAACTCAAAAAGATCCTTCTTTCCAACCAAGTAGAGGAAACAACTTACAATAAGAGTGAAACTTGCCTTAAATTTATCTGAAATCACTGTGGATTCAAGCAATCAAATATCTTATATCACCTGTGTTGTTCTCGTTTGTATCACCTAGTATTCTTGTTTGCTGAATTTGAATTAGTTTCTCTCGATGTAGATATTAACCAGATCAAATGATTAAATTATGATAATAAGTGCTAAACATTCTTAATAAGACACGCATTCTAACATATGCATTAATGGCAAGCATAATTTATGCATGAATTAGATGAGTAATGATTATCTGTAACCTCATGAAAATTCAAAATTATTTGCTTTATAGTGAGTTTTGGATATATTTTCCTCTAAATCTCTCACTAATTTTAACTTAGATAAATCCTCAGGATGAAATAAGAATATAGCTATTGAACCATTAAACCATTGAAAATTATGGTTCAAATTTGGGGTTCAATGATATGACATAATCCACATAGACCGACCAATAGTCACATGATCTTTCCAAAAACTTTGGAATTTGATAGAACCGTTGAACTTTTCATATATTGAACCGTTGAACTTTTGAACTCTGAAAAAGGGTTCAAGTTCAACCAAAAGGTTCAAAGACATAAATAACATACAAAGGAATAGTGCATTTTGAGAAACATTGAACCATTGAACTTTGCTAAGTAGGTTCAAATGATAGGTTCAAGCGATTTATTAATTTAGATGAAGGAACTGAGTAAACACAACTCTTTACAAAGGATCGGATATTGAACTCTTTGAACCATTAAACTCTTGAACCTTTGAACTCTTGAACCTTTGAACTTTTCAAACTTCTTGAACTCTGAGGAAGGTTCAATTTTGAAGCTTCAATTATTTTAAAGATTTCACACACATGAAACGATAGGTGGGTGAACTTATTTTATGGTAGAATTCATGAAGAATTGATTAAAGGTGACTCACAAACTAAAACTAAGTTTGGGTGGAAAATATTTATGAATCATTATTAACAATTTAACTACCTCTTAAATCGTAAAAAAAACCCAACATCTCAGATTTATCTTGTTTGAATGCATTTGTGAACTCATTGATGCAAATGACAGGTAGATTTGGAGATTGTGAAGTGTTTTTAGAGGATATGGGAATTAAATATGCATGTAAATAGTCTAGAACCATCTAAAATGATGTGGTAACAACCTTATAATATAATTTAAGCACCCAAAAATTCAAACCAATAAGTCAATAATCTATTCAAGAGGATTTCTCCATTATTCTTATTTTTTGGGTTATATCATGCCTAAAAAGGATGTTTTTATGATATTTTTAAGTTATTAAATTCATCCAATAGTTTAAAGATATATATGGATTTATATAGGTACTAAAAAAATTAATTAGGCCTTTAGACCATATAAAACTCATGATATGACCATTTCTCTCTCTATAAGTCCATTGTTCCTGATTTTTGAGTTATTGCAGACCTAAAAATGAGTGATTTTGATATTTTTGTGCTTGATCATGAAAAAATAATTTTTTTAATGGTTATATGGGTTCTAGGTTCAAATTTAAAAAATCAGATCCTAAGACCCTTTAAACTCAAAATAAATAAAACAATAGCAAACTACCCTGCTTGCTGCCCTACAAGCCTAGTTTTCACAATAAAACTACTTATTTTAAATTTTACTAGATGAAACATCATTAAAATTTATGTGGAGGTATATTTTGATTCCTTGAATATTTTTAATTAGTTTCTAGTATTTATAGTTTATTATGATGGAGACAAATCTAAAACTCAAGTTTATACCATGACAGAAATCAGGGTTCTTAATTGATTTACATGGTGTTTGAGTTTGTGAGAGTCTCTTTACTAGTTTGGAATGATTTATAAGATTTGGAATGGGTATAATAACCTTCCACCATATATTAAATAAATATTCATGGTGATATAATAGGTTATCAAGTAAGAAACCAAACCTAGTGGATAATGTCTTCTTGTTTGTGTAGATAAGTGAGGTTACAAACCTTGTTAAGGTCATGCAAAGAATGAGAGCTTGTCTCAAGTTAAGCATGTTCTTCAAGACCAATGAGAGACCTAATATACCTATAAAATTATATTTAAAAGTGTTTAAGTGTGAAAAATAGGTGTCAATAATCTCAAATGCAGTTGAAGGCATGTGTCAACTTCTAACTCCTATATGAAGAAAGGAGGTTAGTTTCAAGAAAACAAGATGAGTCATAAAAGACCAAGAGGCTCATACACCAACTTTAATGAGGCCATAATCAAAAATAGTTGACACATATTGAGGATGAAAGTTATAGGACTATATTTTCACCTTTCTTGATGTTGTAATGAACCTTATGATTGAAAGTCATCCATTATGAGCCTCCTACACATCCACCTTCTCTCTCTCTCTCTCTCTCTCTCTCTCTCTCTCTCTCTCTCTCTCTCTCTCTCTCTCTCTCTCTCTCTCTCTCTCTCTCTCTCTCTCTCTCTCTCTCTCTCTAATTGATTTTTACCTTCATAAATGACAATGTTTGGTGTGTATTCATGAATGGTTGATCTTATCATA